>JAEIFU010000378.1:0-145702 GCA_018904235.1 Lordiphosa stackelbergi
CAAATGTTTTAATACATCAAAGTTTAAGAACGCCAGCATTAAAACAAACAATTTTTCTAAATAAAACCCACTTTTCGACCGCTAGTTCCTATGACAGCTATAAGATATAGTCATCCGATTTTGACCAAAACTTCCAAAATCTTTGTAAAAGCGCATAATATTAATAATTGCTGAAGTGAGACACGTTAAGATTAAAAAACAAAAAATTTTTCTCATAAAAACCCACTTTTCGACCGATAGTTCCTATGACAGCTATAAGATATAGTCATCCGATTTGGACAAAAACTTCCTAATCTATGTGAAAGCGTATAGAATTAATAATTGCTGAAGTGGGAGCCGTTAACATTAAAAACAAAAAAGTTTTTCTCATTAAAACCCACTTTTCGACCGATAGTTCCTATGGCAGCTATAAGATATAGTCATCCGATTTGGACAAAACTTCCAAATCTATGAAAGCGTATAAAATTAATAATCGCTGATGGGGAGCCGTTAACATTAAAACAAAAAGTTTTTCTCTCACACAAAACCCACTTTTCGACCGATAGTTCCTATGGCAGCTATAAGATATAGTCATCCGATCCGGTCGGTTCCGACATATTAGCAGTGTGCAGTAAAAAGAAGACTCTGTGCAAAGTTTCAGCTCGATAGCTTTAAACTGAGAGACTAGTTCGCGTAGAAACAGACAGACAGACGGACAGACGGAGACGGACGGACAAAGCTCAATCGACTCAGCTCGTCGTCCTGATCAAGAATATATATAGTTTATAGGTCGGAAATGAATACTCTCCACCCAATTCTCACCAACTTTTCAACCAGTTTCCACCTACTTCTCCCACATACCACACACTTCCCCACATTCCAGCCACCTCGCATCCACTTACCAATACCACTTCCAAATCGAAATAACCACCCATATCCCACCAAGTCCCATCCATTTCCAGTGAACATCCTGGCGTTATTTCCAAAATCGGAAAATTAAAACACAAATGAATTCTTATTTTGACCTTACAAACCGAGTTAAAGTCAATGGATGAAAAATAGTTATTTTTTTTATTCTGAATTTTCCGGGAATTTTCCGACCGTTGGATCAAATTTTCCAAACACAATCGGATAAAAGGGTTTTTTTCCATGAAGAAGTTACCGGCCATTTTCCTCGTAGGCGGATTTTCAATATCGGGAAAACCACATGTCGAATTATTTCGCCTCTAGGCTTACAAACTTATTTCAAGTCAATCGGATAAATAAAAATTTTTTCCATATAAACTTTCCTGGTATTTCCGACTTTCCGGGTGGAATTTTCCAAAACCCCGTCTTAGTACGCACTTTCACCACTAACGGAAACTTCGTTCAAATTCCAGCTTTCTAGGCTGGGCCATGATTGCCAATCACATACAAAAAAATCTGGCGGGTAAAATTAACTACGCTGACAGTAACTTTTTACAAATTTTTTTATTCATGTGGTTTTGGTGTTGTTTTTGCAACTGTGCTAGCAGTAAAATCTACTGGAAGAAATTTGTAAGTTTCACGTATTTATTTAGCACGAGTTTTGTTAAGTGCATTTAACAACTATTCTCCTAGTAAAATTAACTTCAAATATTTTGTTAAATTTTTCTTTGTTTTAATAAGTTACTGCTACTACAGTAACTTTTATTATAGAATTAGGAACTCTAACGGTATTTTTCCATCTTATACTTTGATTTTGCAGCAATTCATTGTACCAACAAGTTAATCTAACCTCACAAAATGGTATAACTTTTTGAATGTATTTGATGCACCGAATAACTGTTCCGACGCCGCGAAAGTTGTTTGCTTAACAAATTTAAGTTGATCCTTTATAGAGCACTTCAACGGAATTTGAACTTGGGAATTCCTAGTGGTCTCATTTATGCGATATTCAAGAAATTTGACGTATATTTAGGCAGATTTAATGCAAGTAATATGTTAGAGGTGTTGCTTTTAACGCGCGCGTTGCGTAACTGGTAAAGACGTGCTTACAATCGTGTTGAGACCAATGGCCCTAGTTCGAATCCCCAGAGTCAGTTAAATTTTCAAATATAATTAATATTTGTTTAATTCCAATAATTGTTTCAGAACCAAATTTGGTGGGTGGGGGTAATTTAGTTTGTGTTGTTTTTCCTGGAATGAGCTCAAGTGTATGGCCAACTTGGCACCCCAGTATTCTACAGTTGTGTAAAAGCTGTACTTGTAAGGTAAAATTACTGTGAACTCAGTAAGAAAAGTAATTACTGTAACATCGGTAAATATTACTTATTTATGACGGTTGGCGCATTTTTAAATTTTCGTTAGATTTACTATAGCAATAGTTAGTCTTACGTAAAGGTTTACGTAAAAGTTACTCTACAATTTGGTTAATTTTCCTACTTTTGTTGGTTCACCATGTGTATATACCCACAGATTTCTTTGTGTGCAGTCAGTGAATCAGTTAATCAACTCCTTCAACTCCCACCCCCATCCCTCCCACCTACTCTACACCATCTACATCTTCCCACCCCAGTCCCCTTACGCCCACATCCCACCCACTTCCCAACCACTTCCCATGGGCATCCCGGCGGGATTTCCAACATCGGAAAATGAAAACACAAATGAATTCTCATTAACCTTACAAACCGATGGTCAAGTCGGATGAAAATAGTTATTTCGCATGTAGAATTTTCCGGGCATTTTCACGCTTGGGGCGGATTTTCCGACATTGAAAAATCACATTTTTAATTATTTCGTATTCTGACTTTCAAAACCGAGTTTCAAGCCAACGCATTGGCATCCCTTTGCAATGGGATGAAAAATAGTTATTTTGCAGGTTAAATTTTCCAACTTCAGAAAATCACATTTCAATATTATTCTATCCTATCGTATGAAAAATAAATTTTCCGTACAAACTCCTTTTTTCCAACGCTTTCCTTCCAAACCCCCCCCCTTTACACTTTCACCACTAACGAAACTCCTGTCCAAGTTTCAGCTATTCTATATCTTACCATTTTGGCTGTGCGATGATTGCCAATCAGTCAGTCAGTTAATCAGGACACTCTCTTTTATATTTATAGAGATGGTAAAATTATATAACGCTCACTCACTTCTAGAATGTCATAATCCATTATTTTTAGCTAGAATAGACGCTTAAATCAGACCAATAAGTGAAGCAACAATACGCAAAAACAGTTTGACTCATGTATCATGCAACTTGCAACAAAATGCTTCAGGCACTCGAGCGGATGGAGGTGTAGTGATTAGGGTGACGCTTGTTCCGGCTTGAGTTCGGTACTGGGATGGGTCCCAAATAATTTTCCTTTATCTACTGCAATTTTATTAATAATTCGCGTGCGGGTTTTTTATAAGACTAGATCGACCCAGGGGTATGATAGAAAAGAGACGGACTAGGAAGGACAGAAAGAAAATAAGAGCTGTGCTTTATGTGCTGTGCTGGTGTTGATGTAGCAGCTGATACCCACCCTACCGTGATCACCAGGCTCCAAAGGTTAAGTTTATCGGTGATCCCAAAAAAAAAACATAGCTCTATCTAAAATATCAATCTCCCTACAAACGATGGATGGTTCCCAATAAGTATCAACTCAGCAAATCATTTTCATATCAGCATGTTTATTCCTAACTTCAACGAACTTCATAATGAATTGATAATTTGAAAAAAAAAATTAATAATTAAATTTATCCTAGGCCATAACAATATTTATTTAATTGGAAAAGCTTCATAAAAATTCAATTAATTAATTACGCTTACAAAAAAAACCTAATCGTAGCACTACTACTAAGTGGACTATCTACTTATGGCTTTAGGAATCCATTGAAACAAAAAAAAAAAAAACAACAGCAAATCTTCTAATTGAAAATATAACCTAAGCAAGTGAGTGTATATGTAGCTGAAAACCCAGAAAATTTATATAAGTATGTTGTGTATTACAAAAAAAAAAAAAAATTGTAAATGTAACATTTTTCGTTTTTGACTAAAAATTGTTGATTTAATGGTTTTTATACCCTTGGAGAGGGTATATTAAAATTGTCCGGATGTTTGTAACGCACAGAAGGAAGCATCTTCCGACCACATAAAGTATATATATTCTTGATCAGCGTGACTAGCTGAATTGATATAGCCATGCCCGTCTGTCCGTCCGTCTGTTTCTATGCTATCTCCTTCGTCAGTTTTAAAGCTATCGTAACCAAACTTTGCACGAAGTCTTTTTGTACAAATACGCTGCACATTTGTCGGAACCGGCCGGATCGGATGACTATAGCATATAAGCTGCCATATGGAACGATCGGTTGAAAAATAGTTAGAAGTTTTTTCTTTCAAATACTGTAACTTCCCAAACTCGTTACGACGTATGATATGCTAAACACATAATTGAACCATGAATATTATCTGTTGAACGGTTATGAATATTATCTGTCTCAACACAATTTTGGAGAATTTGATCAAAATCGGATGAATATATATTATATTGCCATATAAAAAACTGGCAGAATATCCTTCCTCCAAGGTATATAAAATTCCGTCGAGCCGAAGTTAACTTTCCTCTATTTTTATACCCTGTACCATTAATTAAAAGGGGATCATGAAGTTGTGCAAATGTATGTAACAGGGAGAAGGAAACATTTCCGACCCTATAAAGTATATATATTCTTGATCAGCATCAACAGCCAAGTCGATTTAGGCATGTCCGTCTGTCCGTCTGTCCGTCCGTCCTTCTGTCCGTCCGTCCGTCTGTTCGTCTGTCCGTCTGTCTGTATGAACGCGTCGATCTCAGGGATGGTAAAAGATAGAGGTTTGACATGTATGGGACAAAAGCTTCTTTTTATCTGTACGCAGATCAAGTTTGTTTCAAATTTTGGCCACGCCCCCTCCCGCCCCCGCAATTTGGAAAAAACGTTATATCTCCCACACTTTTAAAGATAGACGATTCGTACTTTCTAGAGATAGTTAGTAATTAGCAAAATTAATAGATTTGCTGAAGAAATGATAAAAATCGGATGAACGGTTCAGAAGTTATGAGCAAAAAAGCGAACCAAGCCCACGCTACCATCCCACCCACCCTAAAAAATGTTGCATACTTTTCGGATGGTCACCCTAAGGAGCGCAGGAGCACTGTTAAACATGCTTTTTCATGAGTAACGAGTTTATCGGGGAAGTTTGAGCACCGACTTTAACTCCTACGCTCTCCGTTGTCAATTGTACAGGGTATATTGAAGTCGGGCTACTCGACTGCAACGGTCTTACTTTTCTTTTATTTTACATTTAATATAATAAGAAAAAGTATTTAAAATTAACTATGTTCCTTTATTTAAAATTAACACTTTTTTAATTTTTTTCAAATTTGTATCTATTTTGTAGATTGGCCAATTATAAACATTTTTGAAATAAATCCTTACGCAGACACGCGACGTACTATTTAAAAAATCCATATATTTATAACTATTATAATTAAGTAAGTAAAAGAATTAATAAATATAATTAATTTAATTTTTTTTTAAATAAAATTTTAGAAAGAAGCGATACATAAATTTTTAAATAAAATAAATTTAATATTTTGGATAAAATTATAATGTTACATTCCAACATTTTTTTTTTTTGTGTGTAGGATTAAATATAAATAGGATATAAAATGTATATATCCTGAGCTTTGAACTCCTTTTATTTTAAAATTTATTTAAATAAATGGGGAGGCGCACTTGCATATCTTCGGTGTTTTTGCTGTAGTGGTATACAGAATAGACAGATATTGGGCCTTACTGAATATATATTAAGTCACTAGGTTCAAGCTAAAAAATTGTAGCTCTGACAGTTTTCGCGGTTAGAAGAAGGAGGAGGAGGAATTTGCTAAATCTGGACGCAAACATTATATGGGGTACAGTATACACCGACATACATGCAAAAATTTGTGGCTCCCTACCTCTTATAGTCTGTGAGATCAACGCGTTCATACAGAAAGAGACAGTTTTTCGCTGCTAAAAGATGGAGGAGGTGGAATTTTCCAAATCTGGAGCAAACTCGATCTGAGTACAGTTTACACCTACATACATGCAAAAATTTGTGGCTCCACCTCCTATAGTCTGTGAGATCCACGCGTTTATACAGAAAGAAAGACAGTTTTTCGCTGTTAAAAGATGGAGGAGGAGGAATTTTTCAAATCTGAAACAAACTCGATGTGGGTACAGTATACACCTACATACATGCCAAAAATTGTGGCTCTATCTGTTCAGTCTCTGAGATCGACGCGTTCATACAGACAAGACAGACGGACAGACGGACATGGCTAAATCGACTCGGCTGTTGATGCTGATCAAGAATATATATACTTTATGGGGTCGGAGGTGCTTCCTTCTGGCTGTTACATACATTTGCACAACTTCATTATCCCCTTTTCCCATTTTCAATGGGTACAGGGTATAAAAACAAGTAAGAAAGTCGGGCAAGCCCGACTATATTTATACTCTGTACCTACAAGTAAGAGATAAATGCTAGAGCTGCTGCTACTCTCTCTGAGTTTCTTTCTCTCTCTCTCTTTTTCTCTCTCTCTCTATCTAAGATTGTGTTGGTTGTTGGTGTGGGAGGGGGGTGGAGGGGGTGATTCACTTATTTGCTCATAACTTGTAACCGCTCTTCCGATCTTTATCATTTCTTCGGCAAATTGATACATTTTGCTAATGACTAACTAACTCTAGAAGGTACGAATCATCTATCTACAAAACTGTTGGAGATATGACGTTTTTTCAATTTGCGGGGGCGGGAGGGGCGTGGCAAAATTGAAAATAAACTTGATCTGCCTGCAAGTATAAGAAGCATTTGTCCCATACACGCAAACCTCTATCTCTTCCCATCTCTGAGATCTGTTTGTTCATACGGACGGACAGACGGACATGGCTATATCGACTCGGCTGTTGATGCTGATCAAGAATATATATACTTTATGGGTCGGGAATGATTCCTTCTCCCTGTTACATACTTTTGCACAAACTTATATACTCTATGTACCTTCGGTACATAGTATAGTTATAAGACTATTAGTCCAGTAAATCACCTGTTTTGACAGAATTTAATTATTTTTAATTTTAAAGATTTCGCTGTCCGTTTAAAAGCGGATCGGGCTCAATAAAATCTGTTCATAAGGTCTGTAATTGTTGCGATACGTGAGATCTTACGATTATTGGGTGTCTATACTTTTAATGTCCTTGTTTCTCGATTCTGCTGCTTCTTCGAAGAGCTCCAATCGATATTATTGCATGTTCAATAACATCAGGAGCATGAACTAAAATTTTGTGAACTGACGGTGGCAGATTAATACACCAGTAATACTTCTCCCTCAGTTATTTTGCAGTATCTAGGGCATATTGTCGGAATTTGTCAATTTAATTTTATACCCATATAAGAAGGCTTGCAAAATTGTTGCACAGTTTTCAATTAATTCCTCTCAATGCCTGTTATTTCAGCAGATAATTGAGGTTGGTTAAAAAAATGTTCTGGCCGTATTTCCATCACGGCCACACTTGTTATGGTCTGTCGACTATTAGCCCAATTTTTTCTCCTAAATTCCCTTTGAATATTTTCTTTTCTTTTTAAAAATTGCTCACTATTTTCTGGAGACCTTATTTGCCATTGCTGGATTTCAAGTCTATAGGAAATATGAAGAAAGTATTCAAAAAATCTAATATAGGCATGAAGTAGAGACAATCCAAATTCATAGCGGTCTTTTTAACTTCCTTTTCCAAACATTATTCAATATTATTCATTTCAGTTTGGGTCAATGCATTACAAACTTTACCATCCACCATTGTAGTTGCAAGCTATGATTAATATAAATTACTCGGTTAGTTGCTGACCTAAATTCCCATGGGAATCAGTTGTAGGATTTTTCTTTTAAAATACATTTCTTCATCAATGCACATTGGGCGAAATGACGATTTTCTGGCATAAAGTCAAAAAAATCGATGGTATTAATTTCAAAAATAGGGCAAGCTAACTTCGGCTCGCCGAAGTTTATATACCCACTGGGAGCATGATATATGCGACCAGTTTGTTATATGGCTATACGATATATTCATCAAAAAGTTTTCTCACTAGAACTATATTTTGGACCGATCGTTCCTATGGCAGCTATATGCAATAGTCATCCGATTTGAACTTAACTTTGCAAAATTGTGTGGTTGATCTGTACAAAGTTTGGGAGCGATAGCATTGAAAACAAAAAAGTTTTTCTCACTAAGACTTTTTTTTAGACCTATCTTTTGTATGGCAGCTATCCTATATAGTTGCCCGATTTTTATAAAACTTGCTGAAATTATGTGAAAGCATAAAGAACTCATAAATAGTATACGGGGGGTGGGCGCTATCTTTAAAAAAATTTTTTCAAAAATATTTTGTATGGCTAAGAGCCTATATATATAGTTGTCCGATTTTGGATAAAATTCGGTGAAATTATGTGAAAGCATTATTTAAAAACTTATAAATACGCCGGTTTGGGAGCGATAGCATTGAAAACAAAAAGTTTTCTCACTAAAACTACTTTTTCAACCGATCGTTCCTATGGCAGCTATATGCTATAGTCATCCGATCCGGCCGGTTCCGACAAATGTGCAGCGTATTTGTACCAAAAGACTTCGTGCAAAGTTTGGTTGAGATAGCTTTAAAACTGACGGAGGAGATAGCGCCATAGAAACAGACGGACAGACGGACAGACGGACAGACGGACAGACGGACGGACGGACGGACGGACAGACGGACATGGCTATATCAACTCAGCTCGTCATGCTGATCAAGAATATATATACTTTATGTGGTCGGAGATGCTTCCTTCTGTGCGTTACAAACATCTGGACAATTTTAATATACCCTCTCCAAGGGTATAAAAAGTGACTCTAATTATTGAAAGTGAATACTGTCAATTAGATTAAAAAATATTTTTTTCGGCCTGGTGGCACCTCATCTCTTGTGGCAGCTCTCCGAAGTCAGCTGATTTATCAAAGCACGTGCTTGTGAAAATTGACGAAAAAGTTCATTGTATTTGCAAAGTAAATAAATAGGCAAAGCTTCAACAAAAAATTCAAGTTTAATATGGAAAACTAAGCTCACGGTATGTAAAATTGATATCTGCTGTGATAAGAAACGAATTTTGTGTTTTATTGCTGTTGTCTGTTGTATTGTTTATTGTGTTTTTGCAGAAAAATAATAAATGTAATTGTGTTCTGTGGAGTAATACTATTGCGGCGCATGTAGGCGCATGCAACTAAAAATGGCAAGTTATTTGTTAAAGCCCCCTGGTATAAAGTGTTATTAATCTTTTTGCCCATTTTTGCCCTTTATCGAATAATAAGCATTTTAGTGACATATGAGTTTTCGCAAGAAACTCTGATTGATATCACTAGTTTACAAAAATAAAAAATAAATGACCCATTTCAACTGAAATATTTTTTTATTCTAGTTTGGAATGCTGATCTCAAAAATGGATTTCAAAATTTTTTCATGGCTCCGTTTTTGAAATATGAATTTTTTCATTTTTTCGGTAGGTGCTCTTACATTTTAAGCCATATCTCACTTCATAATTGTCAAATAGAGTCAGGCAAGACATGAATCGAAAGATAATCAAGCTGCCAATAATCGGGTAGAACATTTTTTTTAAATCGGGTTAGTAGTTTGAATACAATAACCAAAAAAAAAATGAAAAAAAATTTAAAAACGGAGCCATGAAAAATTTTTGAAATCGATTTTTGAGATCACCATTCCAAACTACACTGAAAAAATTTCAGTAGAAATGGGTCTTTTTGGCTGTAAACTAGTGTATTTGGAACAGCAACAATCGAAATGCAGATGGCATAACTGAATACATTAAAGAAGAGATCAACAAAATCGATTTAAGCATAAAAATATAGATCAAGTTAAAGCCAAATAAAAAGATATCTGTCAATGATATAAAACCATGCACTCAGAATGGCTTTTAAAAATTTTGAAGTGGAAATTGATCATGAAAATACAGCAAGATCATCACCCTCCAATATGGGACGACAAAAACTAACCTATACTGAGGGAGGGCTACGATTGAAAAGAAAATTGGCCTCCGAACTTGCCTTACAGACTAATTTGCGGTTGGAAAGGGGCAAGTGGCATGGGGCGTGGTTACATAAGTACCAATGTTCCGAATTGTCAAATGTGCCAAATTGCACATCAAAAAGTTAGATTTTTATAAAAATGTGACGTTTTGTCCATACCATTTCAGGTAGTTGTAAGGGCGGGAAGTTAGGGCGTGGCCCAATTGACGACATTTTTTTTTCGAAATTCTAGTTTAATATAAGACACATTTACACAAAATTTCAAGGGTCTAGCTTTATTTTTAGAGTTTATGCCACAAAATTTGGCAAATCGCCCATAGTGCAATGGTCAACTGAGCAGCTACTTTTATTATACCCTTGAGAGGGTATATTAAAATTGTCCGGATGTTTATAACGCACAGAAGGAAACATCTCCGACCACATAAAAGAATATATATTCTTGATCAGTATGACGAGCTGAGTTGGATATAGCCATGTCCGTCTGTCCGTCTGTCCGTCTGTTTCTACGCTATCTCCTCCGTCAGTTTTAAAGCTATCTCAACCAAACTTTGCACGAAGTCTTTGGTACAAATACGCTGCACATTTGTCGGAACCGGCCGGATCGGATGACTATAGCATATAGCTGCCATAGGAACGATCGGTTGAAAAAGTAGTTTTAGTGAGAAAACTTTTTTGTTTTCAATGCTATCGCTCCCAACCCCGTATTTATAAGTTTTCTATGATTTCACATAATTTCACCGAGATTTATCAAAATCGGACAACTATATAGTATGAGCCATACAAAAGATAGGTCTGAAAAAAGTCTTAGTAAGAAAATCTTTTTGTTTTCAATGCTATCGCTCCCACTTTGTACAGATCTATATTATATACTACCACAATAATTTGTCAAGTTTGATTTAAATCGGATGATACATATCAAACTGGCAGCATATATCGCTGCTCCAAGGGTATATATATATATATATATATATATAAACTTCCGTACAGCCGAAGTTAGCTTCCCCTCTATTTTTTGAAATTGAAATCTGATGGGACGACAGTAGCGGCTGGACGATGGACGGGGTTTTTCCATATTATTCGATTTTCCGGAGAATTGGGTGATTGTGTAATCAATTGGAGTGGGACATACGACGTCACAAATAAATTATTTTCGTCCAAATTATAATTCTCAACCCTCTGCTTATACTCGCTTTGCCCTGAGCTGCCATCGAAACCTTATTTTCCAATTAGTGTAAGGCAATTTAGGACTCATCAATTTCATTAATTATATCGCTTTGCACCCAAAATTTAGAAGCGGTGTAGTCCAATAAATTTTGAAGTTTGACCAGCGTGAGTTTCACTGATTAAAATTTGCTCAGGTAACTTTTCTTTTTTCCTTAAAATATTTTCGTAGCATGGAACAAAATTGGCATCACTCTTACTATTGACAAAGCTTCTAGTAATAAATATTGATGCTTTGTTAATCCTATCTGTTAATAGTGATATAACTTCACAAGCTTTTGCTGGCAAAATCAGTGAATTTTTTGGTATAAGCAAATCGCAATCGTCAGCTGCATACTCATCGATTTATGCTAGAAAGTTTAGAAGCACTCTGGAAAGCTTAATTCATGACCCTAAAACCTGGCTTCTGAGTGCAATTTGAGGGCTTAATAGTATGCAGTCGTTCATTTTAAGCCATTCAGAATATTTTTGCAGAACATTGACTTATTTTTTTTAAATGGTTACAGTGAGGCGACGTTTGTCGTATGAAGCTAAGAGCCATAACCTTCAGTTTCCAATTTTTTACATATCGCCGTACATTTTTATCTTTTGCAGCATTTCAACCTTTAAATGAGCACCACAAATAAAAAATAGTAATATGTTAAAGTTCATATTGACACAATGCGCCTATTAGAAAATCCAAATGTATGAAGAAATTAAGAATGATAATACATATACACAGAAAATCAAACATAAACAAATATGAAGACAAAACAGAAACGCCCAATATAAACATATAATCGAGTAATGCACAAATTCAAAAGTACAAAGAAATACAGAGACAACAAACAGCAGCAACAGTATTCCTGAAAACAAAACGGTAAAGAAAGTAAAGATATCTGTACATAATTAAATTTAATATAAAGACGGGCACAAACGGGGTCTGAAATTGAAAATATAAAATACTAAAACAATAACTTTAATTATGAAGAAAGTCCCATCTTCGGGACAGATCCGATGACAACTTAAAGTTTAGTTGAACTTACACAAGTGAGGTTAGAATAACACTAACAATAGCACTGGAAAACAATTCGTGTATTAAACTCAACGACAACACATAAATTCACCAAACAGCTATTACTTAAAGTATTTACCTTTATTAACAATATTTATTTTAATTTAATTTAATATTTAACGATTTAGAATTTTTAAATTAAATTTTTAAGTGCGAGTTCACTTTTCCCGTGTCGTGCACTGCACACCAATGTTGTAATCGCCGCTTTTGAAAGCATTTTGCTATACGTGCATGTTTGCAAGAGTGCAAAAACGAATTAACAGTTAAATTCTTTATGCTTTTAAGAACAAGCGATGACACTTTGGCGGCAGTTCGATTTGCCCAACGCCAAAAAGGACGATTCGTGATTTGTACTGACAGCCTTTCTTCCATAGAAGCTATTAACAATATTACAAATCGGAACCAGATAGTCAGCAGTATCAGATTTGCCTGCAACAAAACACCAACCAAAATTTAAAATCTTACTGACAAGGGAATAGCTGGAAACGAATCAGCCGACGAGGCCGCTCAACTTGCTTTCAGTCGCCCCTTCATACCTTCATCCCCTGTATTGAAAAGAACCATCAAATGGCTAATCAAATCGTACCTTCAACAACAACATGCGCTCGACTGAGCTCATTTCAGCACAAAGTTACATTATACTACACGGGAAAAGATTCATTTTCCCAATGATTGTTCCCGCAGAAACACCACTGTATTCTTCCGGCTACGCATCGGACACTGTCAACTGTACACATGGTCACCTACTTTCTGGCACCATACGCCCCGCTTGCCATAATTGTGGACAGGCTTTAACCACAGCCCATATACTAGACAGCTGCCCAGAATTTGACAATATTCGGGTCTCTCTTTTTCCAAATCAATCCCCTTCCTCTCTATATGCTATTGTTAACAAAACCAACATCGACACTATCTCAATGTTCCTCAAAAATTGCAACATATTTTACAATATGTAAACAACTTTGTATGATAGGGTCTAAGGTCTAGTTACTGCACACTATTTCTCTATTAGTTATAGTAATATTAAACTGCTAATGTATTTTAGCTAATATTTAAATAAAAAAAATAAATATTGACATATCGATATTTTTGTTTAAATTGACGATATATCAAATTATATCAGCCCATATATCAGATTTCGAATGTATTTCGGTGATATTTTCGGCTTTGGTCACAAAAAAATGGTTATCTCTCTTTAATACACATAAAATTTTATATATAAGATTTTCACAAAGTTTCTAAATGAATGAAAATACATACATACAAGTTTTAGCTCATGTTATGTTTCACATAACTTTAAACAGGAATATGCAACACTACAAAGGAGGGTGGTAGACGATACAGTTGTTTCAAGAACCTCCCAGTTCTATTTTCAGTAGTATGTGCCCATCCACTGCAAATCAACAGTCAGCATTGCTTTAGAAGTTCCAGGTCAGCCTAAGTGCAAAAAACCAACAGCAAAAAGACAATGACAAGTTGGCCAGCCTTCTTTGGGTATTGTTTGTAAACATAATATGATCTCGAGCCGGCAAAAACATGCTAGTTTGAAATACATATCTTTGTTAAACTTTTAAAAATACTTAGTTTATGTAGTGGAACGAATTCACAAATTCTTGTTTTTTCCGTACTTTGAAACTCCGATCTCTTAATTAAGAACGCAATCAAAATGCAGTGTTTAAAAATAGTTCAATGACACCCTACATATTTATTGTACCAAAATGTGTCTATTAAATAGACTCTTATTTTTATAATACTATCGAAATGATAAGTTTTCAAAATAAAATAAATATCGATATACATTTTTTAAAAAAATCCGGCAACCCTAGTAGGTGAATCTTGAATATGTGACCATAGGAATGCTGAATTTGGTTGTGTATAAGTGGCAAAGTCGGAAGGTTACATAGTTTAAACTGACTCCGTGGCAAACAATTATTTAAGGGCATCTTTTATTTATTTATAACTTCAAAAATTCATAACTTTTAAATTATAAAAGTCCCCATCTAGGGCAATAAATTGTTTATCCTTAGAAGCTAAAACATGGTGTACACACTAAGAAAAAAATAATAATTTTTAGGCAACAATTACTTAATATTATTAGTTAATTTTAAAATCTACACCCAAAAATTTGTATCAATATCACTCTGATACACGTTGTCTCAAATCGAAACTGAAACTATATCATTTTTTTGTATCAATGCAAACCTAGAAAGTATTAGATTGAAACTTCGGGCATATTTATTTGATGCGCAAAAGTATTAATTTGAACGTACGCAGCTGGCGATGCTTGACATGTCACATTTAGTGATTTTACTTTTAGTGTAAACAAATGTGTACTTAGTTAAAAGTAAAGGCTATGGAGGACCCTTTTCCCAGACGACGTTATGAAGATAAATAAATGGATTTTAAATGAGCGCATATTTAAAAGGTCAGTATAAGCAGCTGAGTATTCATGTCGTTTTTTGAAAATATATGTAAATAACATATGTAACATTTTTAGACAGGACACACAACAAGCCAGAATGCTGCTGTGACCTTTTTAGCGCTTTGACGTAGAGCATAATGAGGAAATTAAGAAAGCTGCAGAACAGGAGTTTTTCGCGTTTTTACTCAAGGTCTCTGAAGGCGTAAACTGCTACTAGTACGGCAGGGTTCCCCCAGAAGAGAGCGCAGAAAATGTGACTATGTCTCCACCACAGGGCGTATGTTCGTGCTTCCAGGTTTTATTGAAGGGAACTCTGATGTACGGGTTCGAGCAAGAGGCATACCAATATGGTGACTTCTGGTTAAGCAACATTCGCATGGACACGAGGAGAGACAAATGTTTCCACTTAGAGGGGTGTCCACCTTACCACAATTTAATAGTGTAACGAATTCAATTTTAAAGAGTTTGAAATAAATAAAATTTTTTATCAAATTTTAATATTGAAATAAAAAAACTGAAAATTTTATAAAATGTTTTGTTTTTTATTTGGGATTTTTTAGCTGGCTCGAGGTCAATGTTTTTTACGTGCTTATTAAAAACAAACAAACACGAGTTTTGATTTTCCAATATATTTCAAACCCCTTCGGGATTCGTCTTCAGGGCTGTAAACAGTATAACACAAAAACAAACAATTTATATTACATAATTCTAGACAAAAATCGTATAAGTGTACGTACAAAAAAGGCACAGCGTCCGCTTAGTCAGCTGTGGAGTTGATAACTAATTTGATTTTCTGTTGTGGTCAAGTAAATGTCTGTATAAATGCGCGCAATTTTCTGTGTCTTGTTTGGAGTTCATCCTTCTATGTATTGGTGTGGATATGATGTGGAGCATTTCCAAGGTAAACCGTTTGTTGTAATGTTGTTCTTGTTGTAGGATGCTTACAGCTGTTAGGTCAGGGGAGTGTCTGCTCTCAGTACAATGGGCCGCAAGTGCTGTTTTTTGGATTGTTGTCTCATTCCTTCTTTTTATGTCAGACTTGTGACCGGATATTCTGGTTTTTAGTTTTGTCTTAGTCGTACCAATGTATACTTTCTCGCATACATTTGTCCCGTCACCAGCGCAAGGTATTTTGTAAATTAAATTATTTTTGTCAAGTTTTCCAATTTTGCTCTTCGTGTTGCTGAAGAACATTCTCGTTGTGTATATTGGTGTGTGAGCTATTATGATGTTGTCTTTGTTGTAGCAGTCGGATTTGGAAAGTCTGTCAGACAATTTTGGAATGTATACTAACGATTTGTATACTTTAGTTGAAGTTTCTTTCTGGTCAGTATTATTAAAATTATATGCCTTCATTAGAGAGAATATCGTGTGGTTTGGAAAGTCATTATTTTTGAGGATTGTGAATATTTTCTTTTTGTTGTCGTGGTGAAAAATTGGGTCGCTTGTGTCTAAGACTCGTCTTACAAAGTTCCTGGCCGTGTTCAGTATCATATGTTTGGGATGACTGGAATAATAATTAATCATCCTCCCGGATGCCATCGGTTTCTGGTACCAATCCAGTTTAAGGGTGTTATCTACTCTGTGAACGATGGAGTCAAGAAATGGTAACTGGCTATCCTTTTCCAACTCAAGGGTAAACTTAATGTCCTTATGATATGAGTTTAATATTGTCAGGGTGTTTTCTATTTGGTCCTCCTTTACTATGGCAAATAGGTCGTCAACATATTTGCTTAATAATCTAGTGTCAGGTACTCTGTCCAAAATTGTCTCCATAACTATGTCTGCTATTATCGGTGATGCGGGGGAACCCATTGGCAGTCCTTTAAGTTGCACATACAGTTTGTCTTCATATTTGAAATATCTGTTTTCCGTGATACAAAATGCTAACATCTCCATAAATAGTTTCCTCGGAATGCTGGTATGATTCTCGATATCTTTCCATCTTTTTTGAATCACTTCTAGCGCCAGGTCTGTTGGAATGCTAGGAAACAATGACACCACATCAAACGAAACTAATCTTTCGTCGTCATATATATGGGAGTCATTTATTCGCGCCTTAAATTCAAATGTGTTTTTAACGTTATATCGGGAGTCTGATGTCAAATTCTTCAAGATGTTGACCAAATATTTGCATAGGTGATAAGACGGCGAGTTTATCATCGAGCAAATTGGTCGTAGGGGCGTGTTCTCCTTATGTATTTTGGGAAGTCCATAAATCCTGGGTGGTAAGGCTGTATTCGTCGATAGTCTATATTTTTCTTTCCTTGTGATTATTCCCGATGTGTAAAGTTTTTCAACATATGCGTTATTTTTGGTCTGTAACCTTAATGTGGGGTCCTTTCGTAAGATCCTGTATGTGCTCAACTCGTCAAGTATTTGTTCCATTTTCTGGTTATATTCCTCTTTTTCCATTGCCACTGTCACATTGCCTTTGTCCGAATTTAAAATTAAGATTCCGTCATTTTTGCGTAGAAATGTTTTGGTCTGCTCCACTGTGTCAGTTATTGCGCGATCTAATGCACTCTCCCGTTTCTTGTTCCTACAGTCTTTGATTAGTAGTGAGAGTTTCGTTCTCGCCGTTTCCTGCTCCTCCTTATTTGTTATTGTCTGTACCAATTCCTCTCCGTCTGCAATACATTTAAAGAGCGGAAATTTGTTTGTTGGTATTGGGAGAGCGAACTTTGCTCCCTTTTCCAACAGTTGTTTCACACTCTCCGGGAACTCCGTTTTGGTTTTGTTGACGAACCAATTGTTTTTGTTTTTGTTTCTGGTGAGAGCTTTCGTCCGTTCTAACCGTAGTTTTTCATGTTTGGCTACCTGTTTCTCTCTCAGCTGTTCTGTTCTCCGTTGTGCTAGACAATGCTCACTCTCAAAAAATGCTGCAGCGTCATTCTCGCTCATCAGCCGTTGAAGTTTTGTTTTTGTGCTGTTTATTTGTTTTGTTTCCTTTTTGATTGCCTGATGTTTAATTGTAATAAGTAAGTTTAATAGTTTTGTATGGTAAAGTTCAGTATGTCTGTTGATTGATTTTTGTATGTCTATAGGGATGTCCGTATTACTGTTGAAAATGCTATTGTGTCGTGTTGTGTTCTGTAAGAATTTGGGAATGATCCTAGTTTTCCTACATCTTAGTAAAAATTTTATGTTAGCACTGAGTTTTGTCATCTTTATGGATTTGGCTTGGAACTTCCTTAGTGTTACTTGTGTGTTATAGTTGTACTTCTCCTTAATCTCAGCATAAACCATCCTGCTTCGGTGTTTATGTGTACGGCGGGCCTTCCGTTGGATATATGTTGTTATGGATAGTGACCTATGTTTTTTATTTGGGATTTTTTAGCTGGCTCGAGGTCAATGTTTTTTACGTGCTTATTAAAAACAAACAAACACGAGTTTTGATTTTCCAATATATTTCAAACCCCTTCGGGATTCGTCTTCAGGGCTGTAAACAGTATAACACAAAAACAAACTAGTTAGAGTACATAAGCTCTCACCAGAAACAAAAACAAAAACAATTGGTTCGTCAACAAAACCAAAGAGTTCCCGGAGAGTGTGAACAACTGTTGAAAGGGAGCAGTTCGCTCTCCCAATCCAACACAAATTTCCGCTCTTTAAATGTATTGCAGACGGAGAGGAATTGGTACAGACAATAACAAATAAGGAGGAGCAGGAAACGGCGAGAACGAAACTCTCACTACTAATCAAAGACTGTAGGAACAAGAAACGGGAGAGTGCATTAGATCGCGCACTAACTGACACAGTGGAGCAGACCAAAACATTTCTACGCAAAAATGACGGAATCTTAATTTTAAATTCGGACAAAGGCAATGTGACAGTGGCAATGGAAAAAGAGGAATATAACCAGAAAATGGAACAAATACTTGACGAGTTGAGCACATACAGGATCTTACGAAAGGACCCCACATTAAGGTTACAGACCAAAAATAACGCATATGTTGAAAAACTTTACACATCGGGAATAATCACAAGGAAAGAAAAATATAGACTATCGACGAATACAGCCTTACCACCCAGGATTTATGGACTTCCCAAAATACATAAGGAGAACACGCCCCTACGACCAATTTGCTCGATGATAAACTCGCCGTCTTATCACCTATGCAAATATTTGGTCAACATCTTGAAGAATTTGACATCAGACTCCCGATATAACGTTAAAAACACATTTGAATTTAAGGCGCGAATAAATGACTCCCATATATATGACGACGAAAGATTAGTTTCGTTTGATGTGGTGTCATTGTTTCCTAGCATTCCAACAGACCTGGCGCTAGAAGTGATTCAAAAAAGATGGAAAGATATCGAGAATCATACCAGCATTCCGAGGAAACTATTTATGGAGATGTTAGCATTTTGTATCACGGAAAACAGATATTTCAAATATGAAGACAAACTGTATGTGCAACTTAAAGGACTGCCAATGGGTTCCCCCGCATCACCGATAATAGCAGACATAGTTATGGAGACAATTTTGGACAGAGTACCTGACACTAGATTATTAAGCAAATATGTTGACGACCTATTTGCCATAGTAAAGGAGGACCAAATAGAAAACACCCTGACAATATTAAACTCGTATCATAAGGACATTAAGTTTACCCTTGAGTTGGAAAAGGATAGCCAGTTACCATTTCTTGACTCCATCGTTCACAGAGTAGATAACACCCTTAAACTGGATTGGTACCAGAAACCGATGGCATCCGGGAGGATGATTAATTATTATTCCAGTCATCCCAAACATATGATACTGAACACGGCCAGGAACTTTGTAAGACGAGTCTTAGACACAAGCGACCCAATTTTTCACCACGACAACAAAAAGAAAATATTCACAATCCTCAAAAATAATGACTTTCCAAACCACACGATATTCTCTCTAATGAAGGCATATAATTTTAACAATACTGACCAGAAAGAAACTTCAACTAAAGTATACAAATCGTTAGTATACATTCCAAAATTGTCTGACAGACTTTCCAAATCCGACTGCTACAACAAAGACAACATCATAATAGCTCACACACCAATATACACAACGAGAATGTTCTTCAGCAACACGAAGAGCAAAATTGGAAAACTTGACAAAAATAATTTAATTTACAAAATACCTTGCGCTGGTGACGGGACAAATGTATGCGAGAAAGTATACATTGGTACGACTAAGACAAAACTAAAAACCAGAATATCCGGTCACAAGTCTGACATAAAAAGAAGGAATGAGACAACAATCCAAAAAACAGCACTTGCGGCCCATTGTACTGAGAGCAGACACTCCCCTGACCTAACAGCTGTAAGCATCCTACAACAAGAACAACATTACAACAAACGGTTTACCTTGGAAATGCTCCACATCATATCCACACCAATACATAGAAGGATGAACTCCAAACAAGACACAGAAAATTGCGCGCATTTATACAGACATTTACTTGACCACAACAGAAAATCAAATTAGTTATCAACTCCACAGCTGACTAAGCGGACGCTGTGCCTTTTTTGTACGTACACTTATACGATTTTTGTCTAGAATTATGTAATATAAATTGTTTGTTTTTGTGTTATACTGTTTACAGCCCTGAAGACGAATCCCGAAGGGGTTTGAAATATATTGGAAAATCAAAACTCGTGTTTGTTTGTTTTTAATAAGCACGTAAAAAACATTGACCTCGAGCCAGCTAAAAATCCCAAATTTTATACTTTTGTTCCATCAGAGCGAGAATTTTTTAAATTTAACTTTTAACGAGATTACCCTTGATGCAATTCGTGTCGAAATTTCTGCTGTAGATTGGAGTTCAGTCTTATCGCATGACAGCGTGGATATCTGCTATGAAAACTTTATTAACGTTTTGTCATGCATTATCAAAAATAATGCTTCTATAAGGGTTCAGGGTTCTTATAGATTGCCTTGGTACACTAAGGGTTTAAAAAAATATAAAAAAAAATTGCGCAACAAATTCTATAAGCGTTTTATAAAGACGCAAGATTCTGCTGATTGGGGAGAGATATAGGCAACATAAGCGTGAGTTCGAATTTCTAAACAAATTTCTTTATAATCAATATATTGCGGATGTTGAGAATGGTTTGAAACTTAACCCTAGATTGTTTTGGCGATTTGTTAACTCCAAAAAGGCAAATTCTACAATACCCTCATCTATGACACTAGATGACTTAGTTGCAACGTCAGACCTTGGTATTTCTAATTTGTTCGCAAAATTTTTAATTCTAACTTTGAACCCTCTGCTTCTTGGAATGATCTGAATAGTTTGAACTCAATTCCCCATTTGCTTAACATTGGCACTTTATCCATTTCCGAGGATGACATCTTCCAAGCTGTAATGAGCTGCGATGACTCTAATTACCCAGATTGTGATCAAATTTCTTCGCATTGGTGAGTTATGTGAGCCACTCATAACCATATTCTCAATGTCACTCACAACTGGTCGGTTTATTGAAAATTGGAAAATTGCAACAGTCACACCTGTGTTCAAGTCTGGTATCCCAGAGGGAGGTACCTAACTACCGACCCATTGCTTAGCATAGCAATATATCTAAGCTCTTTGAACGAATAGTAGCCAAACAGATGTGTTTTCTGGTAAAGTTGTACATTAACCCAAGCCAACATGGTTTTAGGCGAGGCCGCTCCACTACTTCTAATCTAGCTGTCTTCTGTAATTATTGCATCAACTCCTTTGACAAACGCTGTCAAGTTGACGTCAATTATACAGACTTTTCAAGCATTTGATAAAGTTTGTCATAATGCTCTTAAGCTTTTTATACCCTTGGAGAGGGTATATTGAAATTGTCCGGATGTTTGTAACGCACAGAAGGAAGCATCTCCGGTCACATAAAGTATATATATTCTTGATCAGCATGACGAGCTGAGTTGATATAGCCATGTCCGTCTGTCCGTCCGTCTGTCCGTCTGTCCGTCTGTCCGTCCGTCTGTTTCTATGCTATCTCCTCCCTCAGTTTTAAAGCAATCGTAACCAAACTTTGCACTAAGTCTTTTGGTACAAATACGCTGCACATTTGTCGGAACCGGCCGGATCGGATGACTATAGCATAGCTGCCATAGGAACGATCGGTTGAAAAAGTAGTTTTAGTGGAAAAACTTTTTGTTTTCAATGCTATCGTCTCCCAACACTCGTATTTTTAAGTTTTCTATGCTTCCACATAATTTCAGCAAGTTTTATGCAAATCGGGCAACTGACCATACAAAAGGTAGGTCAGAAAAAAAAAATTTTTTGTTTTCAATTATCGCTCCCAAACTCGTTACTGGTCAATGTGATATGCTATTACATGATTCTGTGAAGCTTGATCCAAAATCGGATGACTATAGCATATAGCTGCCATAGGAACGATCGGTCGAAAAAGTAGTTCTAGTGAGAAAAACTTTTTTGTTTTTAAAGTAACTTCTTTATGAATAAGTAAATAAACTAAATAAACTTATTTTAGGGTCCCCGAGGAAAACCAAGAATGAGGAAGTACTTATGCGACCTGCTCTACGGCCTACGCCATGCCAATACCTAGGTTAATACACTTTTTAAAAGAATTGGCCCTGTGTTATTAATATTGCATTTGTGTTAAAAATCTTCATTAATAATATTTTCCTGTATATTATAGCCCCCTCACTAAATCTAGCCAGATTCTTCCATCGCATTTCGCCATTTATTGTCATGGGACTACCTCTTCTGTTATAAATTGTGCCTTTCTCAAACCAACGCAGACGGAATTCACTTAAAACCGGACATCGCCCACAAAATGCTGCAAGTCTTCAACTCCTTGCTGTTACATAGTGAGCATATGCCACTGTCAACAGTCCTTCTTGGACAGCCATTCAACCATAGCAGATCACCCCTCGCTTTCATTATCCAGGTTATGTCCGTTGGTCGGAACAGCTCGTTGCAGTATGACAGTCCTACTTCATTGTTTAAATCTTTATATATTCTCAATGCTCTTCCTGAGGCTTTGAGTAAATGTTGGCTTCGGCTCTCTTCTTTTAGTGCAGTGAGAAGCTGTATGTTGCTTTCGATCCACCCACCGTGCGATGCGTTGCTCTCCAGAGTAACTCCATTTTGCCCACACAAGTTTTGAAGTTTAGAAAACCATCCCAACTATTGCGCATCATTTTCTTAGCCAGGACATGCGGAAGTCGAAATTCTTCAGATTCAAATAGTGCTCGTGCCAAGTATTTAAGATTAAGCGTTAAGCTGTAAATGTGCCCATCTTCAGCTCCTATTGCTAAAATATGTTTCGGCGTACAGTCTGGCAGCTTAAGTATCCTTTTGATAAAGTAGCGTTGCAGTTGATCTGACCCGTCGCTTATTTCTCCTCCCCATATTTGAGCTCTGCTGCTCAGCCGTTCTGCTGATGGCGTTAAATATTTTTCTATTTTGCAGTTAGATTTCCCTTGTTTAAGAAATTTGCCCGCACTGAGCTTATGCTCGCTTTCGCTTCTCTCTTTCTTGCCGCTACATGTTTTTTGAAATTCATTGTTGGCGTCAAAACAACTCCAAGGTATTTGTACTCCTTTACTACCTTCACTGGTTCTGCCTGAAATGTCAAATTTTCTAATGCTGACAGCCTGCCTCCTTTTCGGAACACCATGATCATTGTTTGAAAACTCTCCGAGAGTTCTTTTCCTTTCCAAACTGCACAGTTCGTTTGCGAGTATATTTTTCCTATAAATCGGATCAGTTTGGTCGACATACCTTGTCGTTGTATCTTGTATAGAAGAAGTTGACGAGGTACTCGGTCAAAAACAGCCTTAAAGTCCACAAAGTAAGCATAAACTTTTTCTTCTCTTCAAAATTGATTCGTACAATGGAGGCCAAGTTAAAAATGTTGTCAACCGTTGAAAATCCGCGTCGAAAACCAGCTTGAATTCGTTAAGTTTATTGTGCTTCTCTACCCACATTGTTAGCCTGGTCGTCAGTATGCTCATTAGAAGCTTCGCTGCACAATTCATAAAAGAAATGCCACAATAGTTCGTTGGATTATTTATATCCCCCTTTTTATGAATTGGGAAAATTATACTGTTAATGAAACTTTTCTCAAGACTATTTGCCAGTCAGTTCTCTATTCTATATAATCACCAACTCCTCAAGCATCTCAATGGGGGCATTTTTTCAAAACTCGTAGGTGACTCTATCCTCTCCTGGAGCTTTGTTGGGCTTGGCTTTGGCAAGTGCTATTTTGAATTCCTCCCGTTTTAATCGTTCTATCTAAGTCTGGATCCTCAACAGGTTGATGCATAGTGAATGTTCATAGCGCTTTGTTCAGGGTTAAGAAGGTTTTCGAAATGACTTTTAAAGTCCCATGCAGCAATTTCGGTCCCTATTTTTGGGGCAATTCCTCTGATTTCTCTGGCTATCTTCCACCAATCTTTGCTATCTTTTATCAGAGTTATTCGTGCTTCAAGGCCCTGGTCATAGTCGAGTTTACTGTTTACACACACAACCTTGTACTCCTGTTGAGCAGTTACATAAGCCCGTTTATCGTCTGCCAACCCTGATTTTCTCATGCTGTTCAACCCGACAAATACAGTCTGTCTCTGCTTATAGCATTTCCAATTGCGTTGGAAATGTTGCAGCGTGCTGTACTTTTGATTGCGGATGTTATGTCCTCAATAGTTCTTAAATTTTCAGGTCCCTAACGCGTTTTTGAAGCGTTTTCTTGAACTCGTTCTCATTTTGGATTACTCCAGGATAATTTCGGCAACAATTTAAAAAAAATTGTTAATAATAAAATAAAATCAATTAAGAAAAATAAACTATTTACGCTAATGTTGTGTGCTTTAACGACCTTTATGATAATCAAACCATCAATAGTACGCTGGCTCTAGGTCGCGTTATGTTTTTGCACATAACTTCAAAAGCAGGAACACAACACAACACAAAGGAGGGTAGGTGGACATACAGCTGTTTCATTGGTAGAGCCAGCGTACTATTGATGATTTTATTTACGCTAATTTTATCTGAACTTTTAAAAATGTATTAGCATGTTACAATATTTTATACAGTCTTAAATTGGCAACCTTTTTACTGATAAATTACAGAACTTCCGAAAAACCATCCAGAAATAATTTGTTTTCTTAAATCGTGGATAACAACAAGTAAAACTAGTAATGTTTTGCTCTAAAGGGGCAGTATCCACGGCTCGCGAAAAGGCCGCGAAATGGAAAACTCCATATAAAAAAACTGCTGCGCAATTTGTTCGTGTGTCCGTTTCATATTCGGTTTCCACTTATGAGGATAAATAGCTTACGTTTGTTACTACGTTATGTTAAACAAAAAACGTATCTTTAAGTGCTGTTAACGCCTTTTTTTGTGGCGACGCAACGAAAATAGGTTTCAATTCTAATTTGTGCGGGCAAGACAACCACAAAAACAAATTGAAAACGAGCGCAGCAAAAAGACTCTGGCAGAAAACGAACGCGAACAAGAAGCACTCAGACTCCAACGCAGTCAATGCGGCCTGGTTGAACATTAGTGAAGAGCTTGGCAAAAGCGGTAAGTAATGCAGCTACATAATGAAATATTCATTTTAATGAAATATATTTTTTAAAAGTGATGGAATGCAAGGATGCATGGGTAACGCTGAAGAACAGCAACCGGTACCACACCACAATGTCGGCTACGAAGCGCTTCAAGTTGACTATCCATTGGAGTCAACTTTACTAAATGAACCAAGTGCCGTTGATTGGGAATTCGACGGCGCAATGTCCTTTTTGCCGAATACATCAGCAATGCGGAAGAAAGTTAAAGTGAGCTTAAATAAATTCCTTGCAGAACTCTTTCTTCGGATCACAATATAAGTGAACCAAGCACACCCGTCTCGAAATGTGAGTTATCTCTCCCAGATTCGTTGGTTGACTTTGACGATGATGTGGTAGCTGCGAAGTCTTCGGCTAATTATGATGTTGAGACGGAGTCGGTATATCTATATGAAAGTTATGCACAGATAATTGCTATGTATTTTCTGGACAAAGTTATATAAATTATTTTGATTTGTTTACGAACTGTTTTTTTTTACAGCGCCAAAGCAGCGCAAGGTTACCTTGAATCGTTTATCGATAGAAAAAACTGTGTTATCGTGTTAATAGCAGCGACTTAGCAGACTCTGTAAGGAATCTGCGAAATATCAACTTTTTCACGAGAGATTTTTCGCGAGCCGTGGATACCGCCCTAAAAGCTTAAACAAATTTGATTGGCTGCTACTTTGGTGAAAAACTTGAGTACCTAATAAACAAAGACAACAAAAAAGTAAATTTTTTTGGAAATTCACACTCTTGGGGTCTAGAAGTGTTCAGATTGTAAAACCTTGTTCAGAAGAGTTGTTTGGTATCTGAAAAGCTTCTTTTTAAAAGTTATACTCGAAAAAGTAAAAAAATACGTTTTTGAAAACATGATTTTTTTTTAAAACCTTTGTATAATGAATTTAGTCTGCGGACTGTCAGTCACAACTTTGCCGAAGACAGTTTGCAGCTATCACTAAAACTGAATGAGCTGTTCGCCCAAAACTAATGACACCTTTTTTTGGTTGGCACACCCAATTTCAAAAACTTTGAGGGTCCATAAAAAAAATGCTTCCAATCTAACCAAACGCTGATAGAGATTTACTCAGTTCGGTTAGCACTATCGATTCCGCACAGTGTAGCTTGGTTGTTTTGAAAAAAGTTGAAATTTGGTTAAAAGTTAAAGGTTAAAACTGTGATGTTGTTTATTTTTAAGATTACATAGGAAAGATTGCAAAACATACAGACGGACAGACGGACGGACAAAGCTTAATCGACTCAGCTCGCCATGCTGATCGAGAATTTACATACTTTATGTGGTCGGAGATGAGTCCTTCTATGCGTTACAAACTTCTGAGCAAAATTATAACACACTTTTCAAGTATATAAAAACTAACTTCAACTAACTAACTTAAATATCCATTTTAATACACTTACAGAGGGTATATTAAATTTGTCCACATGTATAGATGCATAGAAGTACCTTATATGGGCATTTCGATTCCATCGAACGGGACCGTCGAACACATTTAAAGTTAAAAGCAGAGGTCGCATAAAACGGTCCCCCGTTTGCCTGTGTCAGAAAACGACCGCTTTCGCGCGATCACATTCAATAAAGGTACCGACCCAACCATCAACTACGCTCTCTGGTTCTCTTTGGTTGTGAGAGGAGAGAAATACAATTATTTTTAATTTTTTCAGGTCTGACTCGGCCCTTTTGACAAAAATCACGCATTCAAAAGGTCTTTTTTATACACTTGAAAAGTGTATTATAATTTTGCCCAGAAGTTTGCAACGCATAGAAGGAATCATCTCCGACCACATAAAGTATATATATTCTTGATCAGCATGACGAGCTGAGTCGATTAAGCTTTGTCCGTCCGTCTGTCCGTCTGTCTGTTTCTACGCGAACTAGTCCCTCAGTTTTGGAGCTATCGAGCTGAAACTTTGCACAGAGTCTTCTTTTTACTGCACGCTGCTAATATGTCGGAACCGACCGGATCGGATGACTACTTCTTGTAGCTGCCATACAAATGTTTGTTCGAAAAATCAATTTTAGTGAGAAAAACTGGTTTGTTCTCAATATTATTGCTCTCAAACACGGTCATGGGTAATATGTCATGTTTTTAAGCTGATCTGCAAAGTTTGGTCGAAGTCTCAAACCGTTGAGACAAGCTATTTCAAGTGTATCAAAACTTCGGTACAGACGAAGTTAGCTTTGCCTTTCTCGTTTTTATGTATGCATCGTTGTGTAAACTTACAGCTTAGGCTCGGCTAACAATATGAGTATGTGCGAAAAACTACTTGCCTTCACTCGTTCTCCCTCACGCTGACTCGCTCTCTGTTTAAGCTTAAGTCTGACACTCTCCTGTGTCTGCAACCTTTTCAAATAAGATTTTTAAAGTTCGGTCTTCGTGAAGACCGCATTTGATGAGCGATTGACCGACTTGGGCCTGATATGGGGTTGCTCTCAGACCGATCAGTGCTGTGTGTTCAACGACAGCCACCGAGCAGTGAGCGAGATTGCAGCTAAAATTCGGTTAAGAGAAGCCCGAGCCCGTTTTGTTTTTGTTTTTTTTTTTGGTCAGTGACGTGAGCAGAGCGAACTGAACATTGGGTTAAGAGTTATTTGCGAGCTATGGTTAAAAGAAAACTAAATAGGCTAAACTTATGACTTTTTATAAGCCCAACAATTGGTAGAATTTTACCTTTTTAAGGTAATTGCATTCGAACATGACAAAAAGTGGACCTTTCGGTGGAAATACCTATATACTCTTGATCAGCATGGCGAGCCGAATTGAGTTAGACAACTCCATCTGTCACTGTGTTCTAAATGCATGCGCAAATATTTCGGAACAGTCCAAATCTATTTTAAGGATGAGATAAGACCAATTGATCGGAAATTAATTATGAATGTTATTCGATTTCAGGTCGATTTTGATATAGGTCACTATTTTGGTTAGATTCTATCGGTTCTATAAGTACCTTATTGTGTAACTGTTTTCCATACAGTACTTTCAGAGTCTTCTCAATTTGATCTGCTACTCTTCTTTCAAACCTAGAACAAAAATGAAAAGACAATATTATCTGAGGTGTCGCCAGTGATCGGAAAGGTATTAATTTTTTTTATATAGGTTTTGAATTTCCATTCGAATTCAGAATTTCCAGTACTTATGTCTGTTGTAATAAGCCTTTTACCCAGTGTTTAAAAAACTGCAATAAGTTTCATTTCGCCTGCTTTTGATAAAAACTGAAGCTGCAGAAAATCAAAAACAAAAAATTTATTATTGAGAAAAATAATAGCAGTAGCGACGGTTGATTTTTTATTTTGCTGGTGATTTTGTTCAGAGGAGTAAGTCGAAGCTGTTTTCACTTCTGCAAGTTGACGACAGCGCAAGTGCGACTGTAGTATGTCACATCTCTCTTCTGCTTTTATTTCTCTTAACAAAGACAATAACATACACAGTTACTCGGCTCGACTCGGTTGAAAGAAACAACAACAGCGGCGCTGAGAAAAAACATATGTTGTTGCGTCTTGTTAATTCCAGGAAAATTTTGATGCATTGAAAAAGAGAGAACGGCCAAAAATATTTCTGGTGGCTGGAAATATCAGGCTAACATTTATACTGTAAGGTAAAGGTAAAACTGGCTATACAGCTCCTCGACGGGGCCAAGCCAAGCTTCTCACAATCTCTTGGCGTGTGTGCCTTAAATTTTTCGCACAAGAGAAAGGGACCTACAGTTTAACGCCGGATCCGAACGGCAAAGTTTGAGAAATTGCTTTTTCATGGCTAGTTACTTCACAGCTGGCGCCACTAAGCTGGTGAAGGTGACCGTATGTGTAAAAGCTAGTTTCTAAAGCTTAGTACTCAGACAAACTAAATCGATTTAGCTGGGTGTCAACTCCATATAAAAAAAGGGTGTCGGAAAGCTTTCGTAAAATTCCGACAGGCCTCCTACGATCGGTCGAACTCAGACAAACTAAAATTTCCGTTCATACCCATCGGAAATGTCGTAGTGCCGCTAACTTGACAGGCACAAACAGCTGATTCAATTCCGATGGGGTGGTAGCAGAAAAAAATTGTTTGTAATTTTTCCGACACCCACCCGTCGGAATGTCAGTAGCA
Organism: Lordiphosa stackelbergi; assembly: GCA_018904235.1. Lineage (NCBI taxonomy): Eukaryota > Metazoa > Arthropoda > Insecta > Diptera > Drosophilidae > Lordiphosa > Lordiphosa stackelbergi. Next base: position 29,433 of record JAEIFU010000378.1, read on the forward strand.
AAAGCTCGACAAAAATCGTCGATTGTCATAATTTGAAACCAATGGTAAGATTTTGCATTGCCCATGACTTCTACATACCATATATCCTCCACAAATCCCTAAATATTTGCAAAAACAATTAACTAAATTCAAATGCAAGCAAATCAGCGCAGTGTGACTGTTTCACATTTGGTGGTATTTTGATGAAGGGTGGTATTTGGCGTTGAACTGTCACACTGCATCGTCCGCTGGGTAACCCATCGGAATAAGTTGTCAATTTAGCTAGCGGACGATTTAGTTTGTCTGAGTACTAAGCTTAAAGAAAGAAAAAAACTTTTATTATTAGATGTTCAGAGGCGGGATCGAACCCACGGCCTCCCGCCCAGCAGTCCAGCACACTAACCACTGGGCCACAGACGGCCAGCTGTAAGGTCTATGAAGAGTAAAAACGGTAATAAGCAAAAATGGGCGTGGTTGGACATTTCCACGCCCACTCCGCTGATGCAGCACTGCAGCAGCGAACATTCTTTTGCTGAAAACTTGAGTACCTTTTATCCGGTCTTTATCATTTCTTTGACAGATCGATAAATAATCTTGATTACTAAATATCTTTGGAAGGTACGGATCGTCTATGGAAATAATTTAAAAACGAGAGCGTAAGTTAAAGTCGGCTCTAACCGACTTCGATATACCCGTTACTCATGAAAACGAGGCGTAGTTAGTCGGTAAGACCGATATATACTCTGAAAAAATGTTTAACGTGTTCCGCGTTCAGTGTGTCCACCCAAAAGTATAATTTTTTGGTGGTGCGGGGAGGCTTGGTTCTTTTTGTATAACGGATCCGTTCATCCGATCTTTATCATTCTCGCAATCGAGGTAGATCGTCTTCTTTAAACTGTAGAGATATAACTTTTTCCAATTGGGGGCGGAGGGGCGTGGCCTTTGAACAAACTTGTCTGGTAGTAAAAGCATTTGTCCCATCATGTCAATCCTCTATCTCTACCATCTCTGGATCTGGTGTTCTACGCGCGGCGGACGGCGACGGACAGGCTAATCGACTCGGCTGTTGATGCTGATCAAGAATATATATATTTATATGTCGTTCCTTCTCTTTACATACATCACGATAAAAAATGTTTAACAGTGTTCCCGCGTACCTTAGTGTGACCATCCAAAAAGTATGCAACATTTTTTTGGGTGGTAGCGGGGAGGGCTTGGTTCACTTTTTTGCTCATAACTTGAGAACCGTTCATCCGATCTTTATCGTTCTTTAGGCAAATCGATTCATTTTGCTAATTACTAACTATCTCTAGAAGGTACGAATCCTCTATCTTTTTAACTGTAGGAGATATAAAATTTTTCCAAATTGCGGGGGCGGGAGGGGGCGTTGCCAAAATTTGAAACAAACTTGTTGCGTGCAGATAAAAGAAGCATTTGCCCCATACATGCCAAACCTCTATCTCTTACCATCTCTGAGATCTAGGTGTTCATACAGACAGACGGACGGACGGACGGACGGACAGACGGACAAGGCTAAATCGCCTCGGCTGTTGATGCTGATCAAGAATATATATACTTTATATGGTCGGAAATGATTCCTTCTGCCTGTTACATACATTTGCACGACTTTAGTATACCCTTTTTACTCTACGAGTAACGGGTATAATAAACTTGATCTTCAAGGCAGTATAAGAAAATTATGTCCCATACATGTCGAAGTCCATCTCTCATTATCTCTGAGATCTGTGCGCTCCTACGAACGGACAAATCAAAAACGTGCATTTCGTTATGAATAACTACAAGCCCGTAAGCAGGTGGTAGTAGCTAAACTAAACATTTTTAAAATGTTAAAGTATTCGTCAACAAAAGGTCATTAGGAATAGGAATTTCGAATTTCTTTAAGTTTAATTGTCGAAGTTAAATCAACACCTTTATGTACAATATTCATTTTACACAACTTGAATTAATATAGCTTTTATGCTAAAATTTAATTTAACAAAATAAGCATGTTGCAGGGAGCGGCATGCACTGCACAAGGCAAAAATCAATTGGCCACACTTTCGAGTTTGGAAATCTGCAACTTGATCAATTAGCTGTTAATTAAAGCATTGACGGTTTCCAAAATGTAACATTAATTTTTGGAAATCATACTATTTAAGTATTGGACCTAAATTAAACAAATTTTGGAAATAAAAATCATTAACTTCCATTATTAAAGCGCCTCATTAGTAACACTTGTTTACAAAATTTTTGATTCTGAACATTTAGCAGTCCTTTCATAAGGTAATCCCTTTGCTGAGGTCAAAAATGCAGTCTAAAAATTGTTTTGTAGGCAGTTTTCAAAAAATTACGAAAAGCTAGTTCTTTGATTAGGAAAACAAGGAGAGAAAATAGGTGTGCAATTTTTATTCTTCCTTCGTATTTTTTCTATTTAACAAGGTATTGTTACATTTATATTCATTAAAACAGAATAATGTACAGTTTAAAAGTGTTCAATAAAAACTCAAAAATACAAAAGTTATCAAAAACAAGTGAGAAAGTTGGTCAAGCCCGACTAAAATGTACTCTGTACATAGAGTAGAAGCTAAGTGCAGCGCTGTTGCTGAGCTCATCTGTAAGTATCTTTCTCTCCTCTCTCTCTCTCTCTCTCTCTTCCCCTCTCTGTCTCTCTCTCCCTCCCTCTCTCCATCTCTCTCTTCCTCCCCCTCCCTCTCTCTTCCTCCCCCTCTCTCTCTCTCTCTCTCTCTCTCTCTCTCTCTCTCTCTCCCTCCCTCTCCCTCCCCTCTCCCTCCCTCTCCCTCCCTCTCTCTCCCTCCCTCTCTCTCCCTCTCTCTCTCCGCCGTTTTTTAACTGTTTTTTGGGAATTTCTTTTTCTAAAGAGCGGGTAATACTTAGATCTTTGAATTTTTCAAAACATGTTTACTTACTATTGAAGTAAATTTAGAAATTTTTTGAAGTCCACAAGTTTTAATCTGTTGGACTGTAGCTATGAGCTAAAATAGGATAAATGGCAAATATTAAAAAAAAAAAATTTTTACGCGACTATGATTTAGATTTCGATTTAGATTTATTTGACAAACATTCCTGGTGCTACAAGTATATACTTATGTATTATTGTACCAGTCACAAAAGCAAGACATTTGATTTTTAATTGACTTATCCTACTTAATTATATTTTAAAGTTATTATAAAAACAATAATTTTTAATTAAATTGGCTTTTTTTTATGTATACATATATTCAATTTTTCCCTAAATTGCGTTGCACTACTGATGTTCTTTATGTTGGTTCCACAACCTAACAGTATTAACAAAAAATTTGTCGCTCCGAACTGGCAAACTTATAACGTACTGCTATTAAGTTCATGGTTCTTCTCGATGTGGCAAATCTAATGTTGTCATACAAATATAATGGTTCTCTGGTATATATAATCTTTTGCAGGAAAATTAGTGATCTGTATATTGTGAATGATTTAAAGTCAAAACCCTTTTTTCCGGTTTTGATGCTTAAAATATCCTAATAACGCTCATAGCCCCACATAAGCTGAACATACACTATAAGTTTCAAGGCAACCGGTCAAGTCGTTTTTGAGAAATCATGTTGATTAGTAGAAAAAAAGTGGTTTCGAGAAAAACGACTTTGAAAGTTCCTCTATATATGCGTGTTTGGAGAGAGAGAGAGAGTCGAAGAAAGTGGACGTGTTTGTTTGAGGCTCCGTCTAATAAGTGTTTTTTCTGCTGGAAAGCGACCACTATAATTGCCACAAGGTGCGCAGAACGAACACCGATAACCACTTTGACCAATTGATCATAAGCCGCACTCCCTGTGAGTCCAGTTGCACAATTTGTTGGTCTTTTTAATCTGCTCTTGGTGACCAAAGGCCCTCAGATCTTGGTGAGTGAAAGTTGAAAGTTGAGCGACAAGCAAAAGAAAGCCTAGAAAATCTCACTCCAAAAACGCGAGGGAAATAAACACAACAAACAAGCAAAAAACACAGCTGTTGGCCTACGTTAACCAACACCAAATCGGCTTACGCTCCGTAAGCGCAACAATCACGTTACAAACAACGCAACGCTTAACGTTACTAAAGTTTGAGAAGCACTGCGATTGACCGCCAAGCTTAAAATACAACAGACTTTGGACATGTTACGCTCGCCCCCAATCGTTCCAGCAACGCCGGTAAACAAAAACCCGATCCCCGATGAACAGCAGAGTGCAGTGAAGAGGCTGCGCTCTGAACTAACTCCTGAAACAGAACAGATTGAAAATGGCTCTATAGGGGATGTTCTTCAAGCTATTAATAAGCTGGGTGTGCTCTTTGATGCTAAGCTAGGAAGTCTAGGTGCGAATTTCGATGCAAAAATTGCTAACCTGGCAACAAAGGATGACATTGGAGAGCTGAAGCAGGACGTAGGAGGCCTCACGCAGCAGCTAGGAGGAGTACAAGAACGCCTTGAGAGGCTTGAACTGGAAAATATGGCCCTTCGGCAGGAAATGGAGATTTTAAAAGCAGATAAACAGGAAGAGAACAAAGAACTACAACGATTATCAGCTCATGGAAGAAGGAAGAATGTTATATTTAAAGGGCTACCAAAAACAAACAATCCTTCAGCAGCAGTAAGTGTGATCTGCAAAGAAAAACTTAAAATACCACACGTCAAAATATTAGAAGCTCGAATACTGCTCGAGAGAAACAGCAAAATTAATGTGTTAGCAGAGATGGAGTCAGCAGAAATGGCTAAACAAGTTTTCGCTAGTACCAGAAACCTGGCAGGGACAGCCATTTATGTCGAAAAGGATCTGAGCTACGCCCATCAAGAAGAGAAAGGCGCCCTTCTACAACTAAAAAGACAACTTCTGGCGCTAGACAACACCCAAAAAGTCCTTGTGAGAAATGCTAGCATCCGCGTGGGAACAAAGTGGATGGCGTATGATAACCACAAAATTCTCGTTTCGGATGGCCAACCTGCAGACAGCTTTCTGAAAACCATTTACGGATCCTCGCTGAACATAAACGATATCCAATATGCTTCTCTTTTAGATAAGAAGTCTCAATCAAAAAACTAAATTATACGATTATAAATACACACCCCAAAATAGCATTAAGTAACACTATCGCAAAATCAACCCCCCCTATTCATAAATTTAAAATATTGTCCTATAATGTAGCAGGGTTAAAAAATAAGTTATCGCAACATCACTTTTTCGAATTTATTAATGAGCATGATATGTTTTTCCTGTCGGAGACTTTTCTTGAGCATCCACTCAACCTCATCGAAACAAAGCTCAAAGACTTTAAGCTTCATTGGGCACCGGCGATCAAAATACATCGACGAGGAAGAGCAAGTGGAGGTTCTCTATTCGGAATAAAAAAACACCTGCACACTGGTATGCGCGCAACCTTCACCACATCCTTACAACAAACTACTGTCGAGATTCAGCATAAAAATAATGATAAATCATATATCGTTCCTGTATACATCAATTGCAACAACTGGATTTCGGACATGGCAAAGCTAAAGGATCTATTGGAAGTTCTGGAAAATAACAATGTAATGATTGTAGGAGACTGCAATGCTCGAATAGGTAGCAAACAAATATTGGGATATAACCCTTACCTTGAAAACCACCACTTTGCTGAGATAAGGAAAACGAGAGATTGTTTTGCAGATGGCAAGGGCAATCAATTGGAGGAGCTTTGCAGCTACTATGGCTTCACCGTACTCAACGGCAGAACAGAATCTGATCCAGAGGGAAATGTCAGCTTTATACGGGGCACTTCTAGTTAAGTTATTGATTACTGCTTAGCGAAAAGTAGCTGGTTACACAAAATACTGGATATGAAAGTGGAGGATCAAGTATATTCCGACCATCAGCCTCTTGTTGTCACTATCAAAGTGTGCGATAACGTCCAATCTGAGGTGAGCGAGCTTCGGCTCTTACCAAAACTAATTTGGACTGAACGGCACTCGGAATTGTATAAACGCAATCTTGACACTGCCTTGGATACGGTAGATGAGGCAAGTATTGCCTCAAAACGCGGAGTTGACACGTTAGTCAATTGCATCAAAACGGCAGCCGAACCACTTCAGCGCCAACGAAAAGAAAAAAAATGGAATGCAGCCCTGGTACAATGGTCAATGCGAGACAGCTCGTAATACTTCGTTTCGTCTCCTGCGCCTGGCTAAAAGGAGCGGATCAAATTCAGATTTTTTAAAGTACCACGCCGCAAATAGTGACTTCAAGACAAAATGTATAAAAGCTCGATCTCAGTATTACCAAAACCTGTCGCAGAAACTGGACTATATAAAAGATGGTAAAACCTACTGGAAGACCTTGCGTGAGATAAATGGCATCCCCTTCACGAGGAGCGTTTCATTGGATGCATCCCAGCTGGCGCAACACTTCGACGCACTACTAAACCCTCAATGCACTGTGATAAGGCCCAGCTTCGCTTTCCCACATATTATAAATACAGACCTAGACGAAGACATAACCATACAAGAAGTGCAAGCAATAATCGGCGAGCTTAAACTACGAAAGGCCCCAGGAGATGATAGAATTCCCTCTGAGTTTATAGCATTTGCATCTAAAAGATTCACGGAAAAACTAAGGGTTTCTTTCAACTGGATTCTTACAACTGGTGAGACTCCCGAAAATTTTAAGAGCGCTATAATATTCCCTATCCACAAAAAAGGTGACTCCAGTGATCCCGCAAACTACAGAGGTATATCCTTTCAAAATGCAATCGCCAAAACGTTCGCTGGAATTCTTCTTCGCAGACTTACATCTTGGGTGGAAAGGGAAAGCCTTCTGAGCGAATTCCAAGCTGGTTTTCGCAAAGGATATTCGACGTCCGACAACATATTCTGTCTGAGCAGTATCGCCCGCACCTACATTGACAGCGGTAGAGCATTATACGCCTTCTTCATCGATTTCAAAGCTGCGTTTGACTCAATAGATAGAACTCTTTTATTCTACAAACTCAGCAACATGGGAATGTCTTCGAAAATGAGAACTCTGTTGCAAAGTCTGTATACCGGCAACACTGCCTCGGTATGGGATGGCAATACTATCTCTCCAGCGTTCAGCACGGAATCGGGGGTAAAGCAAGGTTGTTTATTGAGCCCCTTACTGTTCGCGTTATACTTGGATGATCTCACAGAAAATTTACCAGGCGGCATCATCTTCAACAACTTTAAAATAAAGGCTCTGATGTACGCAGATGACATTGTCGTTATGGCGGAGTCTCCAAGCTCGCTTCAAAATATGATTAACGCAATACAGAGCTATTGTAATGCTTGGGCCTTGACAATTAACATATCGGAGTCAAAAGTGCTAGTATTTAAGAAGCATTGGAGAAGACTTGCCAGAAATGAAAAATGGTTTTTAGGACGAGAGCGGCTAGAAGTAGTCAAGGAGTACAAATATCTGGGAGTTCTTATCCGTACAATGTTAACTTCAAAAACACCTTGAAGAAAGACTAGCGCAGGCGAAGGTAGCAATAAACTGCACATGGAAGTCCTTTTTATGCAGAAAAGATATAAAACACAGCATAAAGTACAGACTTTTCGAGGCCACGGCGAGAGCTGTAATGTGCTATGCAAGCCAAGTCTGGGGGAAGTAGAATACGAAGAGGTTGAAAAACTCTTACGATTTTTTGTTAAAAAAATATTTCGACTCCCACAATATATCCCTAATCGTATCTTGATGCTGGAAACTGGACTGTCACCGCTCTACACATACACACTCGACACCAATGTCAACTTTATAATAAAAGCACTCAGCATGCCAAGCTACCGCATTCCGAATATAGTCGCTACACTCCTTTTAAACCAACGAAAACAATGCTTTGAGGGCTGGACGGCTTTAGCAACAGAGCACAACGAAACACTGGACCTATCAAGTACCCACGGAATTGGTGAATGGAGGAACAGGATTATAATTAATATTGATCAATCGCATAGAAACAAATGGAGAGCTGAAACGGAAGCAAGTACATCAAGGTTGATATACAAAAAATTGGAGCTAAACTTAGCAAGCCGAAACTACTTTAATGATGCTCACAGTCAAGAGACGATTAAAAATATATTACTAGTCAGGAGCGAGTGTATCAGGCTGCATTTTATACCCCACATCTCGGAGCACGAAACAAACTGTAGAATTTGTAACAGTAGACAGAAAGAGGATGTGTGTCATTTTTTGGGAAGGTGCCCCATTCTAAAAGAAATAAGATCCAACATCTTGGGAAAAGAAGAGCTGAGTAACTCCGATATAATAGAGATTTTAAACGGGAAAACATGGGAGCTGCTGGCTAAATATGTATCAACCGCGCTAGGCTACAGACAGCGCATCCTAGATGGATATTTTTAAATTAATAATTATAACTACTATTAAGTAACACAAACTAAGAAACGAATTGCTGTAAACTATTACTCATTTTTAATTGGGCTGATGGCAAATGCCAAGCCAAAGCGAACTCTTACATATTGAAAAATGCGAGACTTGTACCCAACTTCTGAATAAATTACTACTACTATATGCGTGTTTATATGTAAAGAGGTATTTTGTTAGCTCTATAACGTTCTAACGACATTGGATATCGAAAAATCCTTTTAACCACATATTCTACAAAGTTAGATTTATGAAAAAAAAAAACGATTTTTTTTTTTTTTTTTGTAATATGGACGTTGACGTACAATGCGCAGTACGTTCAAGTGGCCCATGCGACACCAAGCCACGGCTTGTTACGCGCGAACCCTAGACAAAATAGTAACCGAACCGACCGAGAGGCGAGGACCCTAACATGTGACACGTAATCGCGGAGGAAAAACATAAAGTAATATCAACTACGGGTTAAATAGGTTAAAATAGTTGTTTTTAAAGCAGGAAGGGAAGCTTCCGAGTTGATTACACGGTAGAGTTTATTGTAATCAGCACAGAGAACACGAAACGGTTCATGCAAAGCATAGTTAGTGGTACAACGATTTAGTGATAGGGGTATAAAATTGCGAGTCGGTCTAATAGGAACGTTGAGGTTAATTTGGCCAACCAACTCAGATGAGTCGATTTCACCATTAATTAATCTATGTATAAATATTACACCAAGCATAACTCTACGGTTAATGAGGGAGGGAACGTTAATCAAAAGTAGCCTACTAGAGTATGATGGTAAACGGACCTCAGGATTCCAGTTTAAGCCACGAAGAGCAAACAACAAAAACTGCTTTTGCACAGATTCAATTCTATCTTGATGGGTCGAATATTGCGGAGACCACACACAGGATCCGTACTCGAGTATAGGACGGACAAGAGAAATGTACAAAATTTTCGTTGTATACGGATCATCAAATTCTTTCGACCAGCGATTAATAAACCCAAGAGTACTCCTGGCCTTACAAACAGTAGCCGTTATATGAGAGTCAAATTTAAGTCGGTGATCAAGGATTACACCAAGATCATTTACCTCATTGACTGTATCATTCAAACACTCTAGTGGGACATTATTAATCATATAAGAAAAGAATTGTGGTGAGATTCTGTAAAATGTCATAACCTTACACTTGGAACTGTTAAGGTTTAATAGATTATCTTTACACCAAGACTGAAATGCATCCAAGTCAGCTTGCAAATTAAAGCGGGAAACCAAATTATTATATGTTAAACATAGTTTCACATCATCGGCGTACATAAGCACACGAGAGTGAGTCAAGACTGTCGGGAGATCATTTATGAAGAGTGTAAAAAGCAATGGACCCAAGTGACTTCCTTGGGGTACACCAGAGGTAACCTGGATTGGGTGGGAATACGAATTACAGAAAAGAACTTTTTGTGTTCTAAAACTAAGGTAATCAGAGATCCAAATAAGAAGGTTAGTTGGAAAACCAATTAAACTCAGTTTGTGAAGCAGCAAGGAATGATTGACGGAGTCAAAAGCCTTACTAAAATCAGTATAAATCACATCAGTTTGCATATTACATAAGAATCCTTTGATCACTAATGATGTAAGCTCTAATAAGTTAGTTGTAGTGGATCGACGCTTCACAAAGCCGTGTTGATAGGGTGAAATAATGGAACTGATAATGATGATGGAACTCATAATTCTCTCAAAAGCTTTCGGAATTGCAGATAACTTTGAAATACCTCTATAATTCTCAACATCAGACTTATTACCTTTTCTATGGAGAGGAATGATAAAAGATTCCTTCCATAACATAGGGAAAGTGGATGATTCCAATGACAATTCGAATAATTTATAAATAGGCTTACAAAGTGCATCAGCGCAAAACCTAAGTACACAACTAGGTACTCCGTCGGGTCCCGGTGCATAGACAGGTTTTACAGAGTTAAGATCACAAAGGAGAGAGCTTTCAGTTATCACAGGGCTAAAAATACAATTAGACTTATTCAGCCGATAAGGGTATGGTTGATTAGCAGGAAAGCTAGTGGACGAGTAGGTTGACGTAAAAAACTCCGCAAATAGATCGGCTATGGCCTGATCGGTGTTCGCTTTCATATTGCCATAACGCGCAGATGAGGGGATAGTGGAAGATTTGCGTTTAGAATTAACAAACGAATTAAACTGCTTAGGATTGACTTCTTGTTTTTTAAATTAATTAGTTCTCTTGTGAACCAAGGCTGCCTATCTGGACAGCGAGGGAGCTCAAGTGGAACACAAACATCAAAAAGCGAATACAAGGTTTCATAAAAAAGTTTTATGGCGACATCAATATCTGTACAATTGTACAATTGAGACCAATCGGTTTCAAAAATTAAATCACTGAGTTTCAAAAAATCTGCTTTTTGAAAACAGCGTGTTTTAGCCGTCGAATTTCCAGAAGCAGAGCACCCAAACAAACGATAGTAAGTTCAACTGTAAGATGAAAGGGGTCCTCAGGAAACACCAATGGGTCGATTCTAGATGCAACATTGCCGGGAGGATCCAACAGAAAGATTAAATCAAGAGCTCTGTTTGTCGAGTTCCGAATAGGATTGACTTGTGACAACGACAACTCATAAAGTCCATCGATAAAATCATGGGATTTCGATGGAAAAAGTGCATTAGATTCATCATTCGTGGACCACATTACTTCCGGCAAGTTGAAATCTCCAAGAACAACCAAAAGGTCACTGTTTGATAGTAATCGAGAGACCGACTCGATAGCAGAAAGGTGAGATGAGTAAACTGTGGCATCAGAGCGTGGAGGAATATAGGAGCAAGTAATAAAAACGGAAAAAGTAGACACAGTTATTTTAACACTTATAAACTCGATGTCAAGGGGAATCAAAGTATCTGTCAACTCCGACGAGAGGCCGGAATCTACAGCAATTAAAACCCCTCCTCCAACGCGAGAAAAGCGATCGCGTCTATAAGTGGTGTATTTAGCGGGAAAAATTGTGGAATCTGAGATGTCCGATTTTAACCACGTCTCAGTAAAAACTAGAACATGAAAATCGAAAGATATACTGTCAACAAACAGTTTTGCTAATTTAGAATTAAGACCACGGACATAATTGATAAGCAAGCAGAACGGATGACATTAGTTTTTTGACACCACAGTAGAAGTAGAGGAACCTGAAGGGTTAGAAGATACAGAAGGCAAATAAATAGGAGAGCGAGTTTTCTTTTTGGGAACATATTCTTTAACAATTAAATGTTCCGGCCAGAAATGCTCTGAACAAATAGTATTAAAGATTTTATCTGGTACACTTACTTTAAAAGAGGCAACATGCCTTTCATATGAGAATTTAAACTTATCTACCAAAACATCTGCGGCTTGAGTTTTGGCCTGAATGTAGGCTTTAACATCATCAGATGTGAGATCAGGGGCAAGGCGAGAAACAAAGATATGCTTCTTGGGAGGAATACCTGTGAGAGACTTTAGAGCCCTTGATTCCCCAGTTACCTCAGTAATAGATACCGAAATAGGGGGAGCAGCCACCACAGCACTCTCTTTAGCTATATCTACAGCAGGGAGGATCGGAACCCCCTGGACGGACGTGTCGGACCCAACATCTGATATCACATGACTGGTATCAGAGATGCCACTGTCTATAGTGGTAAAATCTCCAGTACCAATTATCTTCCGACCTGGAGCCGGAGTATTAAAAGATATCAGACGCTGGACATTAGGAGTCGATGGGCTCTGGGCTTGGACGGGAACAGAAAGAGCATTTTGCTTCTGAGGCGCACCTGAGCTAATGTTTTTTTTGCGCTTCGGAGACTCTTTCATCAGTTTTAAACTGGAGAATTGAGAATCCATAGTCACAAACTCGTCAGTAAGTTTGACAAGTTTGGAATAAACGCTCTTAAAACCAGCTCTAGTCTGCCTCATGAACACTTTCATTTCCATCTCGACTTCGCGGCAAGCCCCACAAGTCCACGACAGCCCGTTGAATAGCTCGACAAAGTCTTTTACCCTCGCATTGTAACCAGCACATTTGACATGTATAATATTGTCACAAAGCCAGCACCCAATAAAGCTATCAACGTCAGACGGAGTCTTGCACTTTTTATTAAAACAGACCGGATAACTCATTTTACAAATCGGACAAATTAACTCGACACTAAATAATCAGACTGTATACGGACCAAATTCACTACTGGGGGCAAACAATTGAACAGCTACAGCTATTTCAAACAGAAAAAGAATAAAAATACACAGAGCAAAGTAACCGTAATTCAGACAACACAGAGCGATTCGCGAACGCGAGAGGGAATGTATGGGAGCGGGAGAGAGTTACACCAACAACAACAAGAGCACACGACCGAATGCACACAAGCTAAGACAAATTAAAAGGAAACAAAACGAAAGAAACAAATTAAAATGCACAACAACAGTAATATAAAAATTTTGTTGTTTTGTTTTTGCGTTTAGTAAGTTATTAAGTTTGTTAACTTTTATTATAAACACAGTACTTGAAATAGCTTGTCTCAACGGTTAGCGACTTCGACCAAACTTCGCAAATAGCTTAAAAACATTACATTACCCATGACCGTGTTTGAGAGCTAATATTGAAAACAAAACGTTTTTCTTACTAAAACCCATTTTCCGAACGAACATTTGTATGGCAGCTACAAGGGGATCCGATCCGGCGGTTCCGACATATTACAGCGTAGTAAAAGAAGACTCTGTGCAAAGTTTCAGCTCGATAGCTCCAAAACTGAGGACTAGTTTAGAAACAGACGACGGACAGACGGACGACGGACAGACGGACAACGGACGGCAAAGCTAATCGACTCAGCTCGTCATGCTGATCAAGAAATATATACTTTATGTGGTCGGAGATGATTCCTTCTATGCGTTGCAAACTTCTGGGCAAAATTATAATACACTTTTCAAGTGTATAAAAACAGAGACAATTATCTACACTTGACACCGGCAAAAAAAACAAGTAAGAAAGTCGGTCAAGCCCGACTATATTTATACTCTGTACCTAGAGTAAGAGATAAATGCAGAGCTGCTGCTGCGCTCATCTCTGAGTTTCTTTCTCTCTCCTCTCTCTCTCTCTCTCTTTCTCTCTCTCTCTTTCTCTCTCTCTCTCTCTCTCTCTCTCTCTATCTAAGATTGTGCGTTGGTTGTGCATGGGTGGGAAGGGGGTGGAGGGGGTGATTCACTTATTTGCTCATAACTTAAGAACCGCTCATCCGATCTTTATTATTTCTTTGGCAAATTGATACATATTGCTAATGACTAACTATCTCTAGAAGGTACAAATCATCTATCTACAAAACTGTGGGAGATATGACGTTTTTTCCAAATTGCGGGGGCGGGAGGGGCGTGGCAAAAATTGAAAATAAACCTGATCTGCCTGCAAGTATAAGAAACATTTGTCCCATACATGTCAAACCTCTATCTCTTACCATCTCTGAGATCTGTTTGTTCATACGGACGGACAGACGGACGGACAGGCGGACAGACGGACATGGCTATATCGACTCGGCTGTTGATGCTGATCAAGAATATATATACTTTATAGGGTCGGAAGTGATTCCTTCTCCCTGTATACTCTATGTACCTTCGGTACAGAGTATAAAAATTTTCAAGCACAGCTTAAAAAAAACACGTCCGACTTCAGAGAGGATGCGAATTAAACCATCTCACGGGTCAACCCCCTTAACTGACCTATACGGCCGTGTTCTACAAACCTCTAACAACCCGAAAGCAACCCAAAAGCAATTGTCGGTGTTCTTGAAACCTCTTTTAGTTGTTTTCAATTGTTTCGAATTTTGTGGCGACATTTGGCCCATGTTTCGCTAATACAGAGATTTGAGTCAAAGAGAATAATGAGGAACAGAACTCTAATGCTTAACAGATCGACTTGCATTAATATTAAAGATATGATGGGTTTTAAGTAATAAAAATTAATTTAAAAGTATTGCCCAGCAAAACAATGCAAAATCTGACAGCATGAGAAAGCAACAACAGCAAACCTGCCATCTTCTTCCAATTATGACAATGAAATTTTCGGAGATTTAATTTTCTTTTCAAAATTAAAAGTTTATTCCCTTAAACCAAGTATAAATTTAACTAGATTATGTAGACAAATGAGCAGTTTAATAAAATATGATTTAATAGTTCAGTTCAATAACGTATCGAAAAAAACCTATCGCTAAATTGTATCGGCGAGAATTTTAAACCACGAAATGGAAGACTAGTTGTCAGCTATGTATTTTTTAACTTCACATTTGACATTTATTTTGATCTTTAAATGTTGTAGAATGATTTTATGGTGGAAACATTGAACTCCGGAGAAAGAGGCAGTAATGCCCTATGAAACAGCAGTTACACATCGCGACAGAAAAGAATCTTACGATTTATCAAAAATCAAATGCGGATTGCATCATTTCTGAAACTCTTGTTATGATTTTGTTTCCCTCGTCAACGGCCTTCTTCCAGCAGTATCTAAATCAATTAATAACAAATAAACCAAATATAATTGAGTATAAGTGGCTTAAAAATAATTTTTTGTTTGGAACTCAGTGCATACCAAAAACGCTTTCAGCATTTGGTTTAGAAAGTTCAAAAATAATTTGTATCCAACAATTATTTAAATTATTTTGAAGCCAACAGCCCTGCCGCAATTACTTCCAGCCAGCTGTTTTTTGCAAGCGACTCCGAAGCTAACTCCGAAATATGAAATCTCCGACATTTGTGGAATATTGTTTTCAAAAATTTGGATCAGTTGTTTCAAAAATAACTGACCCCTAAACCTCTAGAGATTTCTGGAACACATCGGATAAATTAATTTTAGATGTGTCGGGAACAGCACAGCAGTGCTAAGAAGAGAAGACTAGTGCATACGCTCCAAGAACAAGGAAAAAGTTACAAATAAATTTCTACATCAATTGAGCGGGGTCAGAACTTTGTTACAAATGCTCTGAAATCTGCAGTCAAGGCGCAGAACACGCAAGAAATCAGCATTAGAAAACGATAACCGTATTGTGTTATTGACTAATCCTGGCCCTTTTTAATCATCAATAACGATTGCAAGCGAAGTTGGCAACACGAACTGTCCGACGGCGATTAGTATGTTCAAAGTTACCTGACTGAATAGCCCGCCAAGTTCCTTTGCTTATAAAGGAAGTTTTTTAAGATGTGGAAAAACTTTGCATTTATTCATAAAGACAAGCACGAAGGCATCTGCCTTAGGCTGACCCACCCTGGCTTAGACGTCTTAAAAGAACATACAAATATTCTCCTATTTTTACATTTTTATAAATATCGGAATTTTTTATTTCTTTCTAAAGGGTGATTTTTTAGCTATTGTCTTTTTGTCAAACTTTTTGTATCTGGCTGGCTTGAGGTCAGTGGAGAGTTACAATTCAATGTAATCACCACAAATCAACAGAGATTAATTACAACAACTTGGAATAGCAATTGGTACGTCCGTACAACGTATGAAGGATCATTGGCCACCTTGCAGAGCTCATATGCAAAAAGAAATTAATTACAACAATAATTGTATAGTAAAAAGCAACACGTTCAAAAAAAGCAAAGCAGGATTACATGCTGATAACTGTTCTCGACGCTTAGCACATTGGAGTCCCCAATGCGTTATTCGGCGATAGATTGCGGTAATTCCGCAAGCTTGTCTTTACAAGCGCGTAGTTCTAGTTGTATTCGTCGCATCGGTTCACGCTGGAGCTTTTTGGAATTTATTGTTGTTTGTTTTTAGTCGTTCGTGAGTTATAGCGTCGCAAACATGGAGCAAAATAAAGAGAAAATACGGCATATTTTACTGTACTACTACGATAAAGGCAAAAATGCATCTCATGCTGCCAATAAAATTTGTGCAGTTTATGGACAAGATACAGTTTCCATTTCCACCGCACAACGTTTTCCTTCTGGTGCAGAGGTGATCGAAGATGCGCCACGGTCCGGAAGGCCTGTCGTCGAAAATTGCGATAAAATCGCTGAATTGATCGAAAGAGACCGGCATAGTAGCAGCCGTACCATCGGCCAAGAGCTGGGCATGAGTCATCAAACCGTTATAAACCATTTGAAGAAGCTTGGATTCAAAAAGAAGCTCGATGTATGGGTGCCACACGACTTGACGCAAAAAAACATTTTTGCCCGTATGGATGCATGCGAATCGCTTCTGAATCGCAACAAAATCGACCCGTTTTTGAAGCGGATGGTGACTGGCGATAAAAAGTGGGTCATTTACGACAACGTGAAGCGCAAACGGTCGTGGTCGAAAAGCGGTGAAGCTGCCCAGACGGTGGCCAAGCCTGGATTGACGGCCAGGAAGGTTCTTCTGTGTGTTTGGTGGGATTGGCAGGGAATCATCCACTATGAGCTGCTCCCCCTATGGCCAAACGCTCAATTCGGACCTGTACTGCCAACAACTGGACCGCTTGAATGCAGCACTCATGCAGAAGAGGCCATCTTTGATCAACAGAGGCCGAATTGTCTTCCATCAGGACAACGCCAGGCCACACACATCTTTGGTGACGCGCCAGAAGCTCCGGGAGCTCGGATGGGAGGTTCTTTTGCATCCACCGTATAGTCCGGATCTCGCACCAAGTGATTAACACCTATTTCTGTCCATGGCGAACGAGCTTGGTAGTCGGAAGTTGGCCACCAGAGAGTCCTGTGAAAATTGGCTCTCCGAGTTTTTTGCCAATAGGGAAGTGAGCTTCTATAAGAGGGGCATTATGAAGTTGGCATCTCGTTTGGAACTCGTCATCGAACAAAACGGCGCATATTTGACTTAAATCGCATTATTATAACCAAGTTTATGAACAATTGAAAATTTAATAAAAAATACCGCAAGACTTTTTTGACTTTTGACTTAATATGAATTATTAAAAGCTAACACAGGTTTACAAAAGAAATGCCAACTTTTGCAACAGAGAAATTAGAAAACTTTCCACATGTATTTTTGGTCTCTAAAGTCAAATCAATTGTCCGTTTACCCCCAGCAAGTCAAGTTTAAAAGTGTTATTACAGTAAACGTACAATATGGGATACAAGATGGAAATTTTTACGCCTATCCCTGCTCACTTCTTGACTAGATTTAGGACTGCATTTTCGCAGTCTGCAATGATTGAAACCAAGCTTTGTCCTCCCAAAATTACGTTTAACTTAAGGGTTACCAATGCATAGTAGTCGATTTTCTGCCCTTTGGTTTTTGTAAGAGTAAAACCTTATATAATAGACAACTGTGTGGCTGTTTGAATGTGAATATGCAATACAAAGTCCGCTGATGATAAGATTTGGTTATCTTTGAAACAGCGATCGTTGTACGGACATACCAATTGCTATTCCAAGTTGTTGTAATTAATCTCTGCTGATTTGTGTTGATTACATTGAATTCTATCTCTCTACCGACCTCAAGCCAGCCAGATACAAAAAGTTTGACAAAAAACAGGTCGCAAAAACCCATATAAATATTATCTATTTTGCAACACTGGTTTAAACAGCTCACGCATGTTTCGTGTTTTTTTCACTGTCAAGCGTCTTCAGTTTGGTCTATCATTTAACCATGAATCGTCTTACAAACGAACAACGCTTGCAAATTAGTCAATTTTATTATCAAAATGCGTGATCTGTTAAGAAAGTTCATTGCGCGCTTCTTCCATTTTATGGTCAGTTTTATCGACACACTGAAGCGGCTATTCGGGCTATTGTGTCTAAATTTCGCACCAAATTTACATTGTTGGACATTAAACCACCAACACGCTTACGTAGAGTGCGAGCTAAAGAAAATATCGCAGCTGTATCGGCCAGTGTTAATAATGACCATCAATTATCGATTCGTCGCCGTTCGCAGTAATTGGGCCTCTGTTACTCAACAACGTGGAAAATTTTGTGGAAGGATTTAGGTGTGAAGCCTTTCAAAATACAGCTGGTGCAATTATTGAATACGAACGACCAACCGCAACGTAAAATTTTTGGTGAATGGGCTCTTGGAAAGTTGGCCGAAAATCCACTTTTTTTCCGAAAAATTGTGTTCAGCGACGAAGCTCATTTTTCTCTTAATGGGTACGTAAATAAGCAAAATTGTCCATTTTGGAGTGAATATCAGCCAGAAGCATTGTAAGAGCTACCAATGCATCCAGAAAAAGTCACAGTATGGTGCGGTTTATAGGCTGGTGGCATCATTGGACCGTACTTCTTGAAAGATGATGGGAACGTAACGTAACTGTGAATGGTTAGCGCTACCGTGAGATGATATCCAACTTTTTTTTGCCCAAAATGCAAGAGCTTGACTTGCATGACATGTGGTTTCAACAAGACGGTTGCACATGCCATACAGCACGCGCAACAATGGACTTATTGAGAGGCGAGTTCGGTGAACATTTAATTTCACGTTCGGGACCGGTAAATTGGCCGCCTAGGTAGTGCGATTTAAAGCCTCTAGACTATTTTTTGTGGGGCTATGTTAAAGCTCATGTCTACACAGACAAGCCCGCTTCAATTGACGCATTGGAAGACAACAGTGAAGCGTTTATTCGTGAGATACCGGCCGAAATGTTGGAAAGAGTATGCCAAAATCGGACTAATCGAATGGACCATTTAAGGCGCAGTCACGGTCAACATTTGCATGAAATAATCTTCAAACATTAAATTATATGGACCGTACTATCGATTCAAATATATTCCTATAGCTCTTAAAAAATCACCTTTTATTTGTGCAGCCAACTATGTAAAGCAGGGATGCCCAAATCCAGCATACGGCAGAACTCTCACCAATACTCACAAATAAAAACACCAATACCAAGAAGAGAACTGCAAACTTGAAGACAAGACAACAACAAAATCACAGCGAATGCAAAAACAAAATCATTGAAATTGTTGTTGGTCAGTTTGATTGCGCGAGCAAAGACCAATACAAAGAAGGGAATGTACATACAAAAGTAATTGTTTGCATGTGTTGTGTTTGCCTATACTTGGTGCCGTGCATGTATACGATCATTACTTTGCTATCTCCGGAGCAATTACAAAAACAAAACGTGCCCAAAGAGCATAGGGCTGGGCATGGCTGATGTAAAGTAACAATGTTCAAAACATTATTACTTCAGTTAAGTTTCTTAACTTAAGATATATAAAATCCACCCAATAATTATTTAAGTAACGGTTGCTCCACATGTAAATTAAAATAATTTGACACTTCTTATACGGCAGTCCATAAGTTACATATATAATATCCACTTCTCAAACGTTGTGTAAATAACATAGCTTCCATGTTAACTCAACAGTTCTTGCCGCCCGTTTATCTTGATCGTTAATCTTGGAGTTGCATGGAAGTTGATATGTATTTGCTTTATAAGTATTAAAAAGGTTATTTAAACCTACGTATAGCATACTTATAGGGGTTACTTATGTTAATACATAAATACACGCGAAAATACGCGAATAACTTCGTCAAACGGTATCCGGATTCATTGGGACAACATTTGTTCAACGAAAAATTAAGGGTAATGTTTACCCTTAAAAAAAATTTTTTTTTTAATTTTTTAAATTTGCTTAAACGTTCAATTGTACCAGCAAAGTACGTTCGACTTTGCATGATGACATTGAGAAGTACACAAAGCTCCGTCAAAATAGGAAAGAACCTTTCCGAACCATTTGATACCAAAAGAGGTTTTAGGCAGGGCGATACCTTATCGGGTGACTTTTTCAATCTATGGATGGAATATATACTGCGCGGTGTCCACATGCCAACAGAACGGGCGCCTTTATTTATAAAGATCTAATGCTACTCGCATATGCCGATGATATCGACATCATCGGCAAAAACGAACGGGCGGTAAGCAGGGCGTTTTCACAGATTGAGAGGCAGTCTGAACTAATGGGTTTAGCGGTAAATGAGGACAAGACGGAAAACCTAGTATCCGCGGACAAAAAGTCCTTGCGTCTTGGACAATGCAGAAGCATGGACAATGACAGCAGCGCATAAAGCGGCGATTGGCGTGTTTGAACGAAAGATTCTTCGGAGGATTTATGGACTTTTAAAAGTTGGCGATGATTTCCGCATTCGAAATAATGACGAACTGTATGACATCTCGACATCCATAAGGCGACCTGGAAGTCCCCTGATCAACGAACACGAAATCAGATTGATCACGTTGTGATCGACGGAAGGCACTCATCGAGTGTACTAGACGTGCGTGCGATTCGAGGAGCCAACATAGACTCGGATCACTGCCTGGTTGCAGCCAAGGTACGCACGCGGCTCAGTGTAACACATGCCTCACGCACTGGCACACGTCGAAAGCTAAACGTCGAGAACCTGCAATCACAAGGGACCTCTGAAGCCTACGAAGCCAAACTGCTCAGGGAAACCTCCCCATCTTCTTCCGATATATGCGAACAGTGGAATCGTATATCACACTCCATGAGTACGGCTGCCAAGGAGATACTCGGGTACTCCGAGTCCCCTCGAAGTCGGACTTGGTACGATGAGGAGTGCCGACTTGCTACTGCAGAGAAAGACGCAGCCTACAGGAGAACTCTGCAGTCGGGAGCAACGCGGGCTGTTAAGGAGCGATACCGGGAGAAAAGGAAAGAGCAGAAGCGCCTCTTTAGAAGGAAAAAGAACGAGCAGGAAAGGCGCATGCGCGAGGAAGTCGAGATGTTATTCGGCATGAGTGAGACTCGAAAATTTTACCAAAAAATTAAGCAATTAACAGACGGTTTTAAGCCCGGAGTCGCACAATGCAAAGACGAACACGGGAATCTGGTCACCGATCCGCAAGTGGCGCTTAACAAATGGAGAAGCTACTTCTCCAACCTACTGGGAGGCGATGACGAACATGATGCCGCCTCTAGAGAAGTAGCGATGCCACCAATCGACAACATAGAGATAGACCCGCCGACCCAACAGGAAGTCTGCTTAGCCATACAAAGGCTAAATAACAATAAATCACCAGGCGCTGATGAGTTGCCCGCTGAATTGTTCAAGGCTGGAGGGGAAGAATTGGTAAGGTGCATGCACCAACTTCTTTGCCGCATATGGGTTGACGAAAGCATGCCCGACGATTGGAATCTAAGTGTCCTATGCCCAATCTTTAAAAGAGGAGACCCTGCAGTTTGCGCCAACTACCGCGGGATCAGTCTCCTTCCCATTGCATATAAGGTTCTGTCGCGCATTATTTGTGAACGTCTTAAGCCGCTTATTAACACTCTGATTGGACCTTATCAGTGTGGCTTTAGACCTGGTAAATCCACCACAGACCAGATATTCACACTACGACAAATCCTGGAGAAGACCTATGAGAGAGGCATCAACACACACCATCTATTTGTTGATTATAAATCAGCCTTCGACACGCCGATAAGGTCAAGGTTTTTTAAGCCTTGTCTACCCTTGGTATACCAGCAAAGTACGTTCGTCTTTGCATGATGACGTTGAGAAGTACACAAAGCTCCGTCAAAATAGGAAAGAACCTTTCCGAACCATTTGATACCAAGAGAGGTTTTAGGCAGGGCGATACCTTATCGTGTGACTTCTTCAATTTACTGATGGAATATATACTGCGCCGGTGCCCACATGCCAACAGAACGGGCGCCTTTATTTATAAAGATCTAATGCTACTCGCATATGCCGATGATATCGACATCATCGGCAAAAACGAACGGGCGGTAAGCAGGGCGTTTTCAGAGATTGAGAGGCAGTCAGAACTGATGGGTTTAGCGGTAAATGAGGACAAGACGAAATACCTTGTATCCGCGGACAAAAAGTCCTTGCGTCTTGGACAATTTGTTACAATGGGAGAATACAACTTTAAAGTTGTAGAGGATTTTGTTTACCTCGGAACGACGATAACCAGCGACAACAACATCAGTCTGGAAATCCGACGAAGGATCACTCTTGCAAACCGATGCTTCTACGGGCTAAGTAGAGAGCTCAAGAGCAGAGACCTCAAGCGAAGAACAAAATTAGCCCTATACAAGTCGCTTATCATCCCAGTCCTGCAATACGGCGCAGAAGCATGGACAATGACAGCAGCGAATGAAGCGGCGATTGGCGTGTTTGAACGAAAGATTCTTCGGAGGATTTATGGACCTTTAAAAGTTGGCGATGATTTCCGCATTCGAAATTATGACGAACTGTATGAGCTCTATGTGGACACCTGTCTGGTCAAGCGCATAAAGCAACAGCGGCTGCGCTGGTTAGGACATGTCACCAGGATGGACGAAGAAGCTCCAGTAAGGAAAGCTTATTATTCGAAGGCGGTTGACTACGGAGGAAGAGGCAAGCAGGCTATATTATTCGAAGGCAGCTGACTATGAAGGAATAGGCAAGCAGGGGAGACCTCCACTACGATGGGACGACCAGGTGCGGGCAGACATTGCCAAGCTAGGTGAGACCAACTGGTGCCAGCTCGCACGGAACAGAAGCGACTGGAGAGCATTACTTGCAGAGGCCCAGACCGCCATATGGTTGTAATGGCCAATAAAGAAGAAGAAACGTTCTATTAGGGTCTAATAAACACTCTGTAAAACTTTTAAGCAGGTCCGGAAGTAAGTTTTACAATAATAAGAAAAAACAGTTTTTTCCCGACCCCTTATATGAAAATTTTTTTATCGACCTTCGAATTTTTAAAAATGACTTATTTTTTTCTTATATTATTAAAAAAACTTAAAAAAATATATAAAAAATAAGTCAAAATATAACTGAGCTAGGACCATTAGAGTGGCAAAAAAAAAGATTTTCTATATTTTGACTTTGAAACCCCATAATTTTCGTGTTTATTGACCGATCCAAAATATCCTAGTTTAAACCAGAATGCCATCTGTTCTGAACAAAACCCCGTGTCCGTTTTCAAAAAAATTTTGCAACCATGGCACTATGTTTTAAATTTTTACCCAACTTTGATCCGGAATAAAACAACCGCAGGACCAACAACAGATACAAAAATTTCCAAATTTAATTTAACCGATTACACAGTGGAACAAAATTCAACTTTTTTTATAGCCTGCGACTGGGACCAATAAATTGTGAAACTAGAGGCATCAGGTAGCAACACCTCATACCCAGTTTTTCTTCAGCACGTCAAGTTCGCGTTTAATGGGCACATTTATACTAACAACACACAACTACAACATTTGTTGCTGGTTAAAAAAATATGAGAGCTAAGTTAGAGGGAGTCACCACCATTGTTATACCAAATTCCCCACTCCAATGGACAAGCGGTTAATACCCCGCCCATAGAGGTTAAACTTAAAAAATGGAATAAATTGAAAACCAGTCGATAGAATTTTTTAAGATTTTAAATATATTGATACTGACCAATTAAAGGTGTCTTTCAGAGATGGTAGCTCGCATCGAAAAACCGCGATAGTGGGTACCACATTTGGCAGCAACCATTATCGAGTCCATATAGGCCATAATCTTCATAAACCTTGGTTTGCGGTTTATAGTCATTTTTGTACTAGCGATTGCCTTAGAACAACATTGACCATTAGGGGCACTTCCCTTGACTTTAAAATTATAGTTTTATTTTTACAATAGATGTAAAAAAAATATTTTACAATATGAAAACGCATCAATGTGATTGGCTTATGATATAGCGGTTCGCTAATAATTCTAACAGTGTTTGAAGAAATTTTATTCTACCTATTCTACTCTAAATGTCCTCATGAAAAGGGCATAGCAGAATAAGCATACAAAAACTGTCCCCACTCCGATCAGCACCAAAATTAAATACAGGGTTGCCCATATTCGACGGACCCATCTGGCAACGCCATAACTTTTGACAGAGATGTCAGATCGCTTAATGACATACCGCGTTTGAAGCGTCAGTCCAAGCAGATTTTTACCATGGAACAATACACGCCACACGAGCGCTCTGAAATAGTTGAAATTTACATTCAACAGAACAAGTCAATTGTGAAAACTCAACGTGCTTTTAAAAAATTAAAAAATGTGAAAAGTACGCCTTCTAAGAACACCATTAAGCGTTTATACGAAAAATTTTCGACTGGTGAGGCTCTTTCTAATCCGAAGAGGCCAAATAAAAGTCGACCAAGGCGATCGGCCGAGAATATCGCTGCCGTACGAGCCAGTGTTGAGAGGTCCCCAAGAACATCCCAAAAACGCCGTTCTCAGCAGTTGGGCATGGCTCGGTCCACTTTACAACGGATTATTCGCGTTGATTTGCATTTGTTCCCGTACAAAATTCAATTGACGCAAAGATTGTTGCCTGCGGACAAGCCTCGTCGATTGGAATGGGCCCAAAGAGTCATCGAAATGGCCGAAGATGACGAGCAATTTTGGAACAAAATTATCATGTCCGATGAAGCCCATTTCTCATTGAATGGGACCGTAAATAAGCAAAATTGCCGTATTTACGCCACTGAAAATCCTCAGGAGATTCAAGAAGTGCCTCTTCATGACGAAAAAGTCACAGTTTGGTGCGGCGTTAGTGCGAAAACGGTCATTGGGCCGTTTTTCTTCCAAAATGAAAATGGCCATGCTGTTACCATCAACCAGGAGCGTTATCGCGACATGATGACCAATTTTGTGATTCCAATTATTCGTCGAAAGCGTATGAGGCAGTTCTGGTTTCAACAAGACGGCGCTCCACCGCACACAAGTCGCATAACAATCGATTTTCTGAAGAAATTGTTTCCGGGCCGTTTGATGTCGAAAAGTGGTGATTTGGACTGGCCACCGCGTTCGCCCTATTTGACGCCGCCTGACTTCTTCTTGTGGGGATATTTGAAGTCAAAGGTTTACGTTAACAAGCCAAGGACCGTAGAAGAGCTCAAGGACAACATTCGTGAAGAAATAGCCGCTATTCCGGCCGAAATGTTGGCGAAATCGATGGAAAATGCTGCAAAAAGGGCACAATACGCCATCAACGCCAGAGGCGGCCATTTGAGAGATATCATATTCAAAAATTGATGTAAACAAATCAACTTGGAACAAATTAAATGATTAAGATTGCCAACCGCCAAATTATTATTTTTTTCTTTGATTTAAAAAAAAAAAAAAATGGGTCCGTCGAATATGGGCAACCCTGTATGTTGTTACCATCAATGAGAAACTCACTCTCCTAAATTTTTAGTCTTCTAATCGCTATTGGAGTAGAGTTATGAGGGCGGAAAGATTAATCAAAAAACTCGTTAATCTTAAAAACCGCTCAACCGATTTGAATGGGTTTAATACATGTATATATTTTAAATTATATTTAATTTTGGTGCTGATCGGAGTGGGGGCAGTTTTTGTATGCTTATTCTGATAGGCCCTTTCTTTCTAATTATTATATTCATTAGCTAGCAAAGGCATACCGCCGAAATTAATATGTCTCTGAATCATTGGTAAGAATATATACGATTGCGATTGCCCAATGCAAATGCATGAAATTTTGATTAAAGTTTGGTGTGCATAGTATGCTTTGAAGCTACCTGAGGAATACCCTCAGGTAAACCTCAATCAGGAGGAGCTATCTGGACTCGAGGATACGATATTGGAGGAAGTCTTCCTGGCTTGTTGGGAAGACCCGAATTCTTTTTAATGAAGCCAAAAAGAATGAGGACTGTCATTAATAAAAGCAAGCCCTGACACTATACAATAGTGAGATTAGGAAAGCCAAAAGGAGGAATTACAGAATATTTTGCGAGCCTATAGAAGACACGAAAGAAGGAGCGAGATTGCATAGAGTCCTGTCCAAGAAAAGCCCGGATGGCAACATCTCGCTCAAAATGGGTAAAGATGCCCATACAGTGAGCAGCGAGGAGAGAGTACGTCTCTTGTTAGACACCCACTTCCCGGGAAACATTTCCGTGGAAGAATGTGTCGACCAAGAGTACTGCTACCACCCTCGTAGCTCCGACTGGGCAGAAGCCAAGAAAGTTGTGTCCGCAGGCAGACTTGAGTGGGCAATTGAAACATTCCAGCCCTTCAAATCCCCTGGACCGGAAAGCATTTATTCAGCATTCCTGCAGGAAGGAAAGGACATCTTCTTCTTCTTTCTTCTTAATTGGCCCGATGCATGCATCACAACCGTTCGACGGTCTCGGCCGCTGCCAACAATGTCCGCAGGCGCTTCTGCTCCGTGCGAGCTGGGACCAATTGGTCAAACCAAGCTTGGCAAGGTCTGCCCGAACCTGGTCATCCCATCTTAGTCGGGGTCTCCCCCGCCTGCCTCTTCCTCCGTAGTCAGCCGCCTTCGAATAATAAGCTTTCCTTACTGGAGCTTCTTCGTCCATCCTGGTGACATGTCCTAACCAGCGCAGCCGCAGGAAAGGACATACTCCATACAAACCCATCCTCAGGAAGATCATCACCAGCAGTCTGGCAACTGGGTATATCCCACGTGCCTCGCGCAGAGCAAGGGTAGTCTTCATCACCAAAGCAGGGAAGAAGGATATAACTAACCCCAAGTCCTTCAGACCCATTAGCTTGACATCGTTTTTACTGAAAACGATTGAAAAGCTAATGGACAGCAGCATAAGAAGTACGCTGCTGAAGGAGGCACCCCTCCAACCAACGCAGCACTCGTACAGAGCAGGCCGTTCAACCCACAAGATGCTCCGGAAAACAATAGAAGACAGGGAAGTGGCTCTATGCGCCTTCCTAGACATTGAGGGAGCATTCGACAACACATCCCATAGTGCTGTCAAGAATGCTCTTGGGTGATGGAAATAAGTCTGCGTGAATAAATTTCATTTTTCAAAATGAATTTAGACCGCCATCATAAAATGAAATTAGGCCGCGCGGTCTAATTTTATTCGGCAAAATGAATTTGGACCGCCATCACAAAATGAAATTAGTCCGCGCGGCCTTATTTCATTTATCAAAATGAATTTAGACCGCCATCACAAAATGAAACTGGGCCGCGCGGTCTAATTTCATTCCGCAAAATGAATTTAGAGACTCTTTTAACAAAAAATCAGGACCATCGAACCAAAGTGGGCAAATTAGGTCATCTACATTTGTGCCACGTGAAACCAAATCTGCCGGATTTGACTCCGATGGGACATGCCGCCATACAACTTGACGAGTCAACTCCTGAACTTCTGCCACTCTGTTGGCGACGAATGTTGCTAAAGAGCTGGGTCTCTTTCTAACCAATAAAGAGTAACTTGCGAATCTGACCAAAAATGTACGCTGTCAATTTTAAATTCTTCAAATAAAGACGCGATTTGTGACCAAAGTGTCGCTAAAAGATGGACCGCACATAATTCGAGTCTTGGGATCGATTTTGTGCTGAGTGGGGCTACTCGAGCCTTGGCTGTGAAAAGCCTACACACTATATTCCCATTGCATTCGTGCGCACGTATATGCAGCAACCATACGCGTGACTAGACGCATCTGCAAAACCATGAATTTGCACACTTTTAAACGTGGATTGGAACATGCATCGAGGAATGGATATTTTGTGCAATTCAGATAAATTCTGCTTGAAGTTAACCCAGCTTGTGTGTAGATGGATGGGAAGCTTCGTCCCAGTCTAATTTATTGCGCAACAATTCCTGTAGCAAAATCTTTGCCTTTGTAATTAAAGGACACAACAAGCCTAAGGGATCAAATAATCGAGAAGCAACTGAAAGTATATTGCGCTTAGTTGGCTTCAACAAACCAAATGAGTTGTCAAGGGAATATTTAAACTCGTCATTTTTCGGATTCCATCTCTTTCCGAGAGTTTTTACAGACGCTGAAGGTTCCAATTGTAAGAGCTTTTCCTCGCAACTATATGTTAATAGCCCTGGATGATTTGTTGCCCATTTGGCTAACTTAAAACCCCTACGCTCTAACACTTCATTCACCTGTGCACGAATGACTTCAAGCTCTTCTAACGAATTCGCTCCAGTAAGCATATCATCTACATAGAAACTGCTTTTTATGACCTGCAACGCAACAGGATGAGACTTCGAATATATCTCTGCCAGCTCTACGAGATAACGAATAGCCAAATAAAAAGCAGAAGTGGTACCGTACGTTACGGTATTCAAACGATATGTCTGCAACTCTTCCTGTTGTTTGCTTAAAGATGCGTTCACATTCAAGCTGTTCAGCTGAATATACAGCCTTCGACTTCTCTTGAATTTGTTCCAATTCCCAGAATCGTTGTACCAGGTTATCGAGAGAACTCTTGTCGCTATCAAACGAAACATTGCATGCTAAGACTTCAGGTGTTGTGCCCAGAGAGTATTTTCCGGAAACTATCCAGCCCAGCAAAGTTTTCTTTATTGTTGGGTGCCTCGGACTTAGCTTTATTTGGCCGACACATAACAATTCAAAGTACTTTTCGGCTCCCAAGAGCAGATCCACCTTAACAGGCTTATGGAACAGAGGGTCAGCAAGTTCTATTTTAGCTGGTATATTCCACTGCGAAGAGTGAACTATCTGGTCTGGTTGATACTTTGAAATCTACTCCAAAACCCAAAAATCTGTCGTAAATGTGTGATCATTGGTTCGAGAGTGAACCGAAGTATGCACCTGTTGCTTTATGGCAGCGGTATTTTCTCCAACCGTTACAATATTCAGTGAAGCATTTTTACGACTTAGACGAAGACGCTGTGCCAATTCCTCTGATATAAAATTGATTTCAGAGCCAGAGTCTAGAATTGCACGTGCAGGTTGAACTTGACCAAATCTATCCTTTAGCTTAACAACAGCAGTAGCCAAGATTACATGATCCATACTCAACACATGACTTACATAAGCCTGTTGCTGTAAAGCAGGATCAGTAGTTTGAGGCCTTTCCACATCATATCTGTGTAATCAAACCGCTGAGCAACAAGAAGAGCGCTAAATGATTGATTGATACATTTAGGATCAGACTTTTGTTCACTTTTAGAACAAGAAAACGAAGCTCTTGTGTGGCTTTTGTTAAATTCCTGTTTGGGTTTGAATTTGCTCTTAGTGGACTCTTCAGCCGACAAATGATGGTGGCGCCGATTCAAGGTGGCTGCACAATCCGCCCAAGATGGCAAGTTATTATAATCAAGTTGCTCTTCAAAGCGAGACTTGGTTGAGTGATCTACTTTGGACATTGCTAAATGAATCAGTATTATATTAGCAATGTTTTTATCATTGCCCTGTGTCAGCAACGACGAGTATAATGCCGAAATACTATCGATAATCCCTCTAAGACTTGAGGCTGAAGGTTTCGGCATGTGAGGAATTTCAAACAACTGAGAAATAGTATCAAAGAAAATGAGGCATTTATTATTTTCATAATTGGAGTCTGTGATTTGAAATGCTTTTACAGTTCCCAGTGCTTCATCGGACAAGCAGGAAGGAGATCAAACGATTGATTTTTTCAACATTTGTTAATGATGAGTGATGGTGAACTAAGCTTTCAAATAGAGAAATAAAATTTTGAAATTCTGCATGCTTGCCACTAAACTCAGGCAGGCGCATTTTTGGTAACTGTGACGTATGATGTTGTATGAACGACGAGGAAAGAGTTACATCGGCTTGATTTGGACGCTCTAGTTTATTAATGGCATATAAATACAAGGCCTTTGCTGAGATGGAAACATCCTCCACATTTGCTTTGGACTCGTTACTGGGGTTCAAATTATCAATATCTGCCTGTAGATCCATGAGTTTACTAATATACCCTTCGAGCAACTCCAGCCGACATTTTAGCTGAATAAGATCAAACGAAATGGTCTTATGTTCGAAACCAGTTTTCAAGCGCTTAATATCGCTGAACACCTTATCGAATTTTTGCAATGCTGAGACTAGCTTTGCACTAGACTTCGACTCCTTGGTTGGTGGTTGTTCATCCTCACCAGCCATCGTTTTCTGAATTTTTCAGCAATCAATCGCAACTAAAAACTGAGAACAATAAGTGACCACAGGAATGGCCTAAGCAAACGTTTTGTTGTCGCTTGCGTTACACGGCAAGCGCTAAGCCAAAGATAAGAGCGGATGAGATAAGAGCGGGCAACATAAAAATAGATATTTGAAGAGATGCTGCAAGCCTCTCTAAAATTAGTTTATGCCCTTTTCCATTATTATCTACGTATTATATTACTTTAACAACTTCATGTATAAATTCAAGTATCTTAGTATCTAATGGAGACGTTATCGTTTATCGAAACTGACCGGCGGTGTTTTTTCGGCAGCTCCGCTTCGGTTTAATAAATTATACCTAAAAACAACTGAAAACAAATCCACCAAAGTCACTGCGAAGTGTTATTAGTGCCTATAGTGTGTGTGCATTGTGCTGCGCTGGTTTTGGTTGTGTGCCATTTGTTTGTTTAGCCACAACCATAACCTACCCCAACTCTGTGCTTGTTGCCGCTGCTGTCGGTGCCGGCGAACACACTGCCGCGTCGGCGCACACTCACCGTACTCGAAGACCAAACGGTACTTAATGGTATACCCGTTTGGTCTTCAAGTATGGTAGCGTGTCCCGAATTGCCCCTGTTCCAGGTATCGGATTCTCATAGTCTTAAGGCTGTTGTGGTAGCCATTTGCTTAGCTACGAGGTCTAGTGGTAGAAGGTGAAGAATAGTATTTAGCGCTTCCGTTGGTGTCGTTCGGAGAGCGCCACTAATACAAATTTCCGCACTTCTTTGTACTTTGTGCAGACTGTTCAGGGCTGATTGTTTCTAGAGGTGGAGAACAATCGATAGTTAGCGCCATCGATAGTTTACAATAGTTTCTTTCAAACCATCGATAACAATCGATTGTTTTCGATAGTAGCTTAAAAAGCAGATATTTAAGTGAAATTGTAACAAAAACTTAACAAAAGAAGTTGAAAACGTTGTTTATTCAATATTCTGCTATTCATTTAAAGCATATCCTGTTATACATTTAAAGCATATCCTGTTGTATATTTCAATATTCCTGTTGTACATTAAAATATTCTTGTTGTACATTTAAAAATAAAAGCATGTTAATGTATTTATCCTTAAGACGAGAACGGCTTTCTGAAACTATTTGCCCAGCTTTGCTGAACATCCTTTCAGATTCAACTGAAGTGGCGGGCACACATAAGTATTTGAGCATTAGCTTTCCAATAAGCCCGAGTTCAGCGTCATTCATCTTAAATTAATAAAAATTAAATTCGGTTTTTTTTGCAATTTTAAATATATGAGGCTTATTTTTATCCAGAGCAATGGATCTGTGTCCTGTGATGCTACAGCCTTTTCCAAGTATTGACGTTTGAGTATAATGGCATCGCTTCGCCTGGTGGTTGTTTGCTTCATCGCTTTTTCCTCAACGAAATCGAAGAATATAGATTCGTTTTTCTTCATTGAAAACCCCAAATTTTTTAAACCTCGGGACCAATATTGTGCTAATTCTTGAGATGCTTCTTTCCTTATATTTGAAAAGTCTTTTCTTAATCGAAGAAAGTAGAACGTTTTGAAGCATTTTCCCCTCGGAAGTAAACAACTCGACAGTGATATTTTCGACTTTTCGGTACAGCCCATATATAATTGGTATTATAAGGGAAACCGTCACATATTTGCCTCCGAAATTTTTTTTTCTGTCGCACTGTGAAAATACGCCAATATATTGCAAATATCCTTAAGGATATTTATTTCGTGCACGTGCGGTGGCTAACAGGACTTTTAAAATGGCATCGTTGGTTTTTATGATTCTCTCAATCATAAAATAAAAACTGTTCCATCTAGTGGGCGTTTCCTGTAACAAGTTGTACGGTGTGTCAGATTCCTGGGCTTTTTTCAGTTTTTCATGAGCAATAGCGCTTTGCTTGAAATATCGAACTGTAGATTTACATTTAGTAAATATCATGTTAGTGGCCGTCTGTGGCCCAGTGGTTAGTGTGATGGACTGCTGGGGGGAGGTCGTGGGTTCGAACCCGCCTCTGAACATCTAATAATAAAAGTTTTTTCGTTCTTTAGAAAGCTCAGCTTTTACACACGCCAAGAGATTGTGAGAAGCTTGGCCTGGCCCCGTTGGAGGAGCTGTCAGCCAATTTTACATTTGCCATCTTGCACAACCAAATTCAAGCTATAAGCAAAACATGGCAGATTGCGAAGCTTTAAAATGTCACATGCCTTTATCATTGTGTTCGCATTGTCTGTAACCACGCATACCGTTTTTTTCAAAACATTTGAAATCTAAAGAGAAAGCCGCAAACTACTGTACCGAAGTTTTGATAACTTGAAATAGTTTTCCAACGGTTAGCGCCTTCCCAACTCCCCCACGTGTTTGAGAGGTTTATTGGAGCAAAACAGTTTTTCTTATCCTTTTCCGACCGACTTTGTTGAGCTACGAAGTAGTTATCGTCCGGTCGGTTCCGACTATTGCAGCGTCGTAAAGACTCTGTGCAAGTTTCAGCTCGATAGCTCCAAAACTGGGGACTGTTCGCGTAAACAGAACGACGACGGACGGACAAGCTTAATGACTCAGCTCGTATCTGATCAGAAATATATATTTATGTGGTCGGAGATGATTCCCTTCTATGCGTTGCACACTTCTGGGGCAATTATAATAACTTTTCAAGTGTATAAAAACCTTTTGTGACAGCAATGTTTTGTGCTGTATGGTTTGTTAGGTCCATAAATTTTGCTGTGGCAAGTGGCGCTGTTTTAACTTCAAAGTTGTGAACAATATGGCATGTCACAGGTAAATAAGCGTCACTAGCCTTTGATATCCAGATATCACATGTCACAGCAACGCTTGTTGTACCTTTTAATAAAACTCTTAGCTTGGCCATACTGTCTTCGAACATACCCTTCATCAGCACATCTGTTATGTGACTTTTACAGGGAATTTTATATCTTGGGTCCAGGATCTGAAAGACATTCAACAACGTTGAATGGCTGTACATCCGCTGCAATCATCAGTGTTGGTGCTTTGTCGATTTCTTTCTATCTTTTAGAGTTGCTGTCGTACAGGATGGCTCTTATAAAATATGATGATATCGAGTGCACGCTGGATCTTGCACTGCTGCTTGATGACGTAGCAAAATATGATTCATTGGAATCGGTTCCAGCGTTGCCATTGGTAATGGTGTCGGGAACGTGGTCATCAAGTCCTGGATGGAATCTTTTTAAGTGGTCTTTTAGATTCGAGGTGTTCCCGCTTGATTTGTATTCCTTGCCACACTTCAGGCACTTGGCAAGCTTTTTGTCGTCGGAGCGCTTAAAGTATTTCCAAACTTTAGAAATCCCTTTTTTTCTTTTAGGTGTCGCATTTTTACCTGACGTGCTGACGTCAGAGTCAGCGCTGCTGCAGTCGCATGATGGGGGCTCTTTGCTGGGTGCAGGCAAGCTGTGCCGTTTTACTGAAATTAAAACTTCAAGCTTTACAAGCTTTGCAAACAACTAACAAACAAATAGCATTACCTTTGTCGACTTTGTTAAGAAACCTGTCCATGGCACTTTTATGAATTTTAACTTTAATTACACTTCTATATCTAAAATTTTCTCCTGCTCACAATTCCGCGTTTTCTAAAGCCTTTTTACATTTATGTTGTCATTCAAGAGCAGTTTCTTATCCAAAATGACACCCAAGTATTTGGCATTGTCACCAAATACGAGGATTACTCCGTTGATTTTAGGCGGGATAAGATCAGGAATTTTGTACTTTCGGGTGAAAAGCACTAATTCCTTCTTAGCCGGGTTTACGCCCAAGCCACAAGATTTTGTCCACTGAGCAAGTGTTGTCAGTGCGGTCTGCATGAGGTCACACAGCGTTTAAGGAAACATTCCACATTTGAAGATGGCAATATCATCCGCGTAAGCCACCACCTCGTGTCTCTCCGCCTCCACTAGCCGCAGCAGTGGGTAACTGTTACAACCCACAGAAGCGGAGAGAGAACACCTCCTTGCGGAGTGCCTCTGTTTACACATCTGAGAGCAGTTGCACCGCCAAATTGGGAGTACACCGTTCTGCCGGTTAGCAATTGTTCGATGAATCCCACCAGCGGCACATCTGCTCCCACATATGTCAAGGCAGAGGTGATGGCGTTAGGTTGGACGTTATTGAAGGCACCCTCTATGTCGAGAAATGCTACTAAAGAAAAGTCCCTTACTTCAAGTGATCTTTCAATTTTTCGCTCGAGTCGGTCCAGGTTCCGTCTGTTTTTCGTAAGAGTCCTGGCGAGGTTGGTGAGCTAGCCAGGATCTTTCTGAGCCGTGATGCATCAGAAGTAGATTCAATTTTACTACAGTAATGGATCCAGGTTTTGCCCTCCTGATAGCTTTCTTAGAGGTAGCTAGCTTTTGTTTATATAACTCCCATGCGGTTGTTTGGTCGTTATATTTGGCTACGTTAAATGTATGTCGACCTTCCTTTCGGAGCTTATCCAGCTCTGCACACCACTAAGGTGGTTTAAAGGTGGATTTTATTCTTCTAGGGGGACAGGCCCTATTGAACGAGCTTTTATAGGCGATGGTAAGCGTATCGACAAGTTCATCCATCTGTTTTCCCGTACTTGGTGGGTATGGTGGGGATGGTCCAAGCTTTTTATAGAGAAGTTTGTCGTGTACTTCCCAATTGGTCTTTTTTGGGTTCTGTATCCTTTTGGGTGAGGGACACTTATTTGTTAGAACGATCTCTTTGTATCGATGATCAGAGAAGGAATGCTCTGTGAGCACCTTCCATGATATCAATTGGTCACAGAGATGAGGGTTATTTCTAAAACCTATCTTCTATTTTTGATAACAAAGGTGGGGACATTCCCTTTATTGGCAACATGCAAGTCTGTCTGTAATAGGTAGTTGTACAGTGACTCACCGCGCTCATGTATATCTGAGCTACCCCATTGAGTGTGGTGTGCGTTGGCGTCGCCACCGAAAATAAGGCTTGAATGTGTGTAACTGCTATTTCCAGTTAGGTCCCGGAATATTTTTGGTGGTGGAGGGCTCTCAGTGTCATGAGCCAGATAAAAAGATGCCAGCCTGATTATGGAACTCCCCAGTTCTAGGCTGACTGTAGTGATGTCACCATCACTAAATTGGGGAAGAAATAGTGTCTTAAAATGTATTTTGGCACTAATTGGTTGTCAGCGCTAACACTTTTAACGTACGCTTTTGTAGAGCGTAATGAATTGACGTAAAACGTAATGTGGCGCTTACGTCGTCAACCAAAACAACTGAGTTTATATTTACGCATAAACAAATGGTTTAAATTAAAATTGGTTGAAATGGTAAATATTCACAAAGACTTGCGTGAAAACTTCTTGCACTTCACTATGCGGGTGGAAGGATCACCGAGTGGGTGGGCACAGGTGCAGCACCTGACTTCTGGCGGCACCTGACTGCGGGCGGCTGCTGGCGGCAACAATTTATATTGCAGATCGCCGGCAATATAACACAGGGCAAAAAACAAATGCAGCCTTAATATAAAACAAAATTCAAAAGGTTAATGAAAACATGACGAATATTCATTCAATTGTATAAAAAAGTAAAATATCGATTGTTAGCGATTACCTAAAGATTATTAACTATTGGATTATTTATCAGGAAAGTCAACTAATGCATAGCTCGAATTGTTTTAGCATTTCCACCCACATAAGTGTCAGAAGAATGAACATTTTCCACATTGGAGTTAATTTTACCAGACTTAAGAGCCAATGTTGATGAAAATATGCTAGGAGATATATTATTATTAAGTTTTAACTAAAATTCCATTATATTGAAGTTAGTTTAAGTCTGTTAAGATCTATTTTATTCCCTATTGTTTTGAAAACCAAATATATAAGTATATTAAAACTAATCAAATGGAAATGTCAAATTTGAGTTTATTAAAAATGAAATGTTTATTATATAATAGGTTTTCGATTTCCGAATGAACTTGAGGATTTCGAATTAGAATTGTTTAAGCTTATATGTCAGAGATTACTTGATCAAGTCAAAAGAAAATTGTAATTATCGGGTGCGTTCCAGAAACCTCTAGAGATTTACGTATGAACGATTTGATTTTGATGGAACTAATCTGGGAGGTCTTTATATGAGAAATAATAAGAATAAGGTCGGCTACTAGATCATAGGTCAGTAAAAACGCAAGTGTTAAATCTACTTGGTCTTGAGCTTTTTTATTCCGCTTGGCTTTTATTAGTTGATTTTAAACCGTCAAAGTTTCTAAACAATATCAAGTGACCAAAGATTTTTTCGTCACTTGATATGAAAGTTGTAGGATTTCAAAACGAAATGAGATCGTTTATACGGAAATTGCCGTTGAAATTTTGAACATACCTGATTAACTGAAAACCTATGTTAATGAATAATCTGAATACCTGTATCAGAAATATATTTCTTTAGTTAATTAAATGAATAAAGAGCGAACCGAACCGAACCATAACCGCGGTTCAGTAAGCCCCAAAAAACATGCAAGGGACCGAACCTGCGGTTCAATAACTGTCTGAACCGCTGAATCCAACCAGTCCTTATTTCCGAGTGGTTTGTTCCCATTTCCGAGTGTATTTAAAAAGTAAAACGATTGTTATTCCGAATCGTTTTCATTTGATGTTCCCGTTTCCGAGTTAAATAGAAATCGATTATCTTTTCGAATGAAAGTTCGAATCGTTTTCGAACTATAATTCAGCTGAATGGTAACATGAACAATTTCGATCAACACTGCGCATTCGCTTATGTGGAATTGCGAACAGCTCAGTTTCATTTCGATCGATTTTGCTTTCGGCTACATGCAATTTCTGGGGTACAACTTTGAAAAAATTAATTTTAAATCAAACTGAATGCCCAATATTTCTATGATTACTTTAAAATCTTCTCACTGGTTTTGGTTATTTTTATGCCATGACCTTAAGATATCGTCAAAAATGCCTTTTTATAAGATAAAATCGTAGGAACACTCCGAACTCTTTCACTGAAGAAATAAAGAAATACCGTCTTCAGAAAAAAACGTTTTTTAAGTGAATTAATACTCTACCTGTTGGTTTTCTGGGGTTTTGAATTTCAAACTATTGATGCATCATTCAGTAAAAGGAGCCACTCAATAATAAATTTAGTTTAGATTTAATGATTTACTCGAGACTCATAGTATTACCTGCAAATATAAAAGTGCCTATTTCGATTTCATTCCCAAATTTAATTGCCTAGATGTGATGAAAGAGGACTGTGGGCTGTCGCACATATGCTGGAAGTATACGGCTTAACTACTGAAAATTACTCATTAGGCCTAATACATCCAGCAGCAATTTTATCTAAAACTTATGAATAGAAGCAGTCTGAACTTGAATAAAATTTTTTTGTTTTTGAACTCTAAAATTGATTTAAAAAAATAGTTTTTTAAATATTTACGGTAGCTGCACTTAATCTTTAAGACATTCTCAAAGAAAAGTTTGACGGAGTCCAACAAGGTATGAATCGTAGAATCGCGATTTATAAGTAGAAAAGATAAAAGTAATTTATTATAATTTTTTTTTAATATTTTAAGCCTAATTAATTTGCATTTTCTAGCAATTCGAGAATAATGTTTAACGCGATTGGAAATTTATGTGCTGTCCTCACTGCAACTGCATTTTGCATTTCCGCATTTGGGGCAAAATGTACATTTTTCCCCATACAATTTTGTATGGGCACTTGAGATGCCAAAAAAGTGCATTTTAAGAAAATGTAGCCGCATTACTCGTTAGCCATTCGATTTTCGATAGTTTCTACTCGATAATTGGCCATTTTTCGGCTAGTTTTTTAGAGTTGACGAAGTGGTCATCACTACTAAGCGCGCGCCAAATGGCAAAAATTTAAAATTTGCCTAATTGAATTAAATTGAATTTAATTTATACTTTTTAATAACTTACCAATAATATCAATGATAACACAATGAATTGCAGAAACTAGAGACTTTTAATGTAGTTGCAATTGGACTTAAGAGACCACAAGCCTTCTAGTCTGGCCACCGAAATAGTTCAAGCATTTCCAGAGAAGAATTTGATATAAATGAATATTAAACCCTTACCAACAGTAGAGTTTATGTTTCTAGCACCGCAATAAATTTAAATTGAATGTCTTTGTTTCATTTGTTACCTTGTTGACAGCCATTTTGTAAATTGTTAAAATGCAAATGCAGAAGCAACATAATGAGGACAGGATTCTGCATTTTCAGAGATGACGATAACTTTTTTGAAAATGTGCCTCAGTGAGGAAGCCATATTAATAATATTTCGCTGTTCACTTTGGTTGACTCCATTTAAGCCCCATATGGACATCAGAAGTTGCGAGAAGTTTCATACAAAAATTGAGGGAAGAAGAAGCAGAAGTTACAACTTCGCCTCTTGAAGTTTTTGCATGTACGGAAGTGCGAAGTTGAATGTTACATTTAACAGACAATGTTGCACTTAACAGCACATTTGTGGAGACCAGGGTTCGTAAAATAACACACATTTGTTTTTTACACGCGCAATATTAACACAAAGAAAAAAATCAGTCTGTAAAAAATTTTTATTTTCACACGTGTTACTAACAATTTTTTACAGAAGAAAATAAATATTTTTTCATGTTATTAACACGAGAATTTTTTCACGCGTGTTACTAACACGAGTGAAAAAAATTTTTGCTAACATCTGTGAAAAAAAATCCAGAAAATTTTTCTCACAATATTTTTTACACGCGTGTGAATAATTTTCAGAAAATTTTTTTCATTGCATTTGTATTGGTGCGTATGTGAGACGCGCTAGCTAGCCTGAGCTCAGTCAGAGTACAAACGGGGGTGGGTAAGCGCACACTCTTTGCGAATGCCATAAAATTCCATATCCAGATTGAAGCAAAACATTCGACCTTTAACTCTGTCAGCAATGGTGTCGCATGAGAGGGTATATCCCTTTTTATGAGGGTCATAAAAAATTGGCGTTTCCCTGTTTTTGCGACTACCTGATAACCGTCAATGGGTCTTTAAAAAAATGACAAATGCATATTCTACAGGTGCTTATGCGTATTTCGGGAGGCCTATTTATATTTACCTGATGTAAATTCCATTGACCCAATTTAAAGCGTTAAATATTTTTTAAGTCAAGTACACGATACCTGTACTTCCGAAGGTGTCTTCATGACATCACATTGCGCTCAGAATTTAGTTTTAAAACAACTTGCAAAGTGTTCGTGTGCATTACATTTTTGAGTTGAAAGTACAAAAAGTAAAAAGAAAAAATGGGAAGGACAAAAAAGTTTAATGTTGAAGCTATGGTGGAACCAACGGAAAACGAAAACATCGTGTCTTGCCTAGTTTGCAAAAAACGTCTCTGCAAGATATCAGGAAATATAAGGCGTCATTATAAGTTGGTACACGATAAGGAGTCCGAACAAATGGATGATGTTGAGATGCAGCCTGCCTCAAAAAAAGCCAAGACTTCGGTCTGCCTAAATATGTCTAAGCCCGATTATTTGAAGACAATAGCATATATGGTATCGGTGATCTCTTTGCCCTTTAGAATTTTTGATAAAGATCGCTTTCAGGAAATCTTGCAACCGTGGACAAATGGATATTCGTGTAAGTTTAATTCCAGAAATGTTGTAGCGCATCTTGAGGATACAGCGGGAAAAGTGTGCAACGCCATTGCTGCCAAAGTTAGAGGTCGTATGATATGCCTCAAGATGGACATTGCATCACGCAATGACCGCAGCATAATGGGATTAAACATACAATTTATGCGAGATTTCAAAATAGAAGTCTATATTTGTACGTCATACAGCACAAAACTTGAAGATGGAGGTTCTTCAGTGCTTGGATAAATTCAACATTAACATCGATCAAATTTACTCAATGACAACGGACAATGGCGCCAATGTTGTAAAGACATCAAGACTCCTACAGGAATATGAAGAAGTTGGTATGCCTCCTGATGAAGAAACCGACCACTTTGAGGAAATTGACGAACACATTAGGAGTTCCCTGAGTGTTGTTCATTGCGCTGCACATACCTTACAACTAGTATCTTGGGATGTGATTAGAACAATTGATGCCGAATTGGAAGACTGTCGGAAATATGTCAAAAAACTACGCACGGAACTACGTAAACAGAATGAGACATTGCCTGTGCTCGATAACAACACCCGATGGAGCTCTACATTCAAAATGATGGAGTCTTTAAATGCATTAAAGAGTAAGGCACAACATTTGATTCCATTGTCTTTCGATTGGTCCTTCGTCGATGAGTTTTGTTTTTCTTTCAAGCCAATCGCAGACTGCACAGCAATGCTTCAAACAGAAGATATGGTGATGGGTGATTTTTATCGCGAATGGCTGGTTTGCGAAGCCCAGCTTTCCCATCTGGAACACGAGTATCAACTGGCTAAGAAGTTGCATTCGGCCTTGGATTCAAGAAAGTCGATTCTTATGGAAAATGATGCATTTCTTGCAATTGTTAAGCTTAATGAAAAGATATTAAACTGTATTAATTACGAATAAAATTTAAAACAAATTATTTGAAACAATTATTAAAAATAAACTAAATGAAGGTACGTTGAAGGCAAAAAGTCAATTACAATTTACGCGGCGTCGCCAGAAAATAGGTCGTCAATATAAAATACCTGCAGAATATGCATTTGTCCCTTTTTTTAAATGGTTAACTCTTACCTATGACCATCATAAAAAGGGATATTCCCTCTCATGCGAAACCATTGCTGACAGAGTTAAAGGTCGAATGTTTTGCTTCAATCTGGATATTTGCGGTCACAGCTGCATAATGCAGCGGTAGGCAGCAGGTCATTACGAAATTCGGCTAGATCTCAAATTTTATGGCATTCGCAAAGAGTGTGCGCTTACCCACCCCCGTTTGTACTCTGACTGAGCTCAGGCTAGCTAGCGCGTGTCACATACGCACCAATACAAATGCAATGAAAAAAATTTCTGAAAATTATTTACACGCGTGTGAAAAATATTGTGAGAAAAATTTTCTGGATTTTTTTTCACAGATGTTAGTAAAAATTTTTTCACTCGTGTTAGTAACACGCGTGAAAAAAATTCTCGTTTTAATAACATGAAAAAAATTTTTATTTTCTTCTGTAAAAAATTGTTAGTAACACGTGTGAAAATAAAATTTTTTTTCATTGATGTTTATTATCATGGCAGAAAAATATCTTTTGAGCATTTTACGAACCCTGGGGCTGAAATGGCGGACCTTATTGCTTGACAACAGACGCAGCATTGAGAATGCACCATGTAACTTCACTCTGCTTCTACCTGCACCGACCAGCTGAAGTGCTTTCAGCTAAAGTAATTTGAAAAAATACATATAAAAAACATGGCAGAAAAAAAAGAGCGAAATAGTTGTTTTGGATTATTTTTTCATGACGAAAAAATGTCTTTAATTTTGGCGGTGAAAAAGCGGAATGTCATTTGTGATCTTTTCCACCCCAAGCATTCGGACTTAACTTTTGTGAACAAGGCTTGAGGAGAAGTGGCCGAGCATCTACAAAAAAACAACTTGGCATTAAAACAAAATATAGATGATCGATCAGTGTGACCTACCGCCAACTAAATTGAAAATACCAAATACTGAAATTTTTGGCCTAATTTTTTTTAAAGTCTGGTAACATTACTCTTACGTTCCACGGCGACGAAAGATAGGGGAAAGTTAGCTAAACTACGAACTTCAGATGTCCGTATGGGCCTTTAACGTTTCTGAATTGTGATATGGCTTAAAACAAAGGAAAAACCATATCTAAAATTAGTTCGGAAATTCGATTTTTGAGTTCAGCATTTCAAACTACACTAAAAAATTATTTTAGAAATGGTTCTTCTTGTCTATAAACCTACACTAACCTACAACGAAAATAGTGAAGATGATGAGTTAATAATCGGGCCTGTTCTGAATTTCGAAAACGAGTGGAATGGTCGCAAATCGAGTTGATTGCTGTTCCGAATTCCGCAAATCGACCAGATTTGTCGTTTTCAGAAGTTGTGCTGCAGAGCCAGCGGAATTAAAAGGAATTGCTATTAAAAGCTTAAAAAATCCCCAAAATTATAAACTCAAAATTTAATAATTTTGCACATTTTTGGGATCGTTTAAAATCACTACTTAAAATGTTTAAAGTTTAAAAATATTTTGAAATAATTTTTTTATAAAACATCTATAAAATATTGCATGAAAAGCAAAACCGAGCGGCCCAAACCAAACCAAGCTGTTCTGAATCGCACTTTATATTTTAGGTCTAGGGTTGCTTCATATAAATTAATGTTATTCGGACACCACTTTTTCTATTTTATTTAGCTATATTTAACCATATTTGATATGACATATTCAATGTAAAATTTAAATACAGTTTTAAATAAATGGACTCAAAGAGTAAATAAGAGCTTTGTAAATTAAAATTATAGAGATGATGACAACTCTGGCTACTGTCGATATACACAAACACGTGCGCTGACCAGCCAGCCAGCTGTTTGTGAAACCGACTTCGAAACCGAGTTCGAAAAGTCAAAACGTAACCAAATCGTTCGGAATTGGGAACAGCATATAGTAAAACGTTCGATTTCGTTTCGTTTTTACTTTTTGAAAACGTTCGGAATTCTGAACAGGCCTGAATATAAACGAAATAAATGAGTATACATTTTTAAATTTTTCATTATGAAACTTTCAGATAATTGGCTGCAAGGTTGGGGTAAATACCAGGAATAGTTTTAAGGTGGCGGGCTAACGCTAACTACCAAAACCATCAGATTATAGATTTCTTTTATTTACCGAAACATGCTTTCACTGTATGTCACAAAATTTTAGAAAACCTTGACCAATTCTTTATCACTGGCAATATATTTCATGTCTCTAGGTACTCTGGTTCCCGAGGTATTCCAAGTTAAAAAAGCTTATAAAGAAGTATTTTTGATGATATCTTAAGGTCATGGCATAAAAATATCCCAAAATTGGGCCATTTCAGTTTATTTTAAACTAATCTATCGAATTGTAAAGGAAATTTCAAATACCCAGAATATAGGCCGCACACCTTCCTTTTCGGTCTATACACTTCGCATTAGAGCTTATTTATTAAAATACCAAAAAATAAAAAAGATAATACTTTCATGTCTTAATTTCAAAAGTGCTTTTATACCAGTACAAACCTTTTATTTTTTGCAATCCACCGCATTATTTCTTTAAGTTTCACATTCGTTTCCCCATTATCTAACAAGAAGTTAATGAAAGGAATAAATTTGTTCAAATACTGTAGTTCCACAATGTCCATGTTACCTATAAATTAAAAATGTCTTAATTAGTCAAAGTTTTAAAAAAGGCAAATTAAATCGAAAAGGCAAAACTAACTTCGTCTGTGCCGAAGTTTTAATTAGGGTTTAAGCCAGAAACAAATATCGGTTCTGCTTACGGTTGCGATCATTTCAATCAATTTGTTTCGGTGGCTGCTATTTGTTATTATTTCGGTACGGCAAGGTTACGATTCGGTTATAGAACAAGAAAGTCAGGTCAGTCAAGCTCGGCTGTAATATACTCCGGTCTTGTGAAATTGTATGCTTTGTATGTATTTTTCTGTTTCAGTACTAGCACCTTTGGTACACAGAGTAAACAAATATGCAGAGCTACACAGCCAAATGGGCCTAAAGCCGAGCACAGGATAAAGAGACATACAATTTAACCCCGCTATACATGGAATTAATTCACATCTGGCGCCAACAGCTGGTGAAGGGGACCGGATTTGTAAAATATTTGAGGAATACTAGGGGAAAAACCCTTTTTAGTTGTTCCAAGGATCGAACGCGCGACCTCGCGCACGCACACTACCAGCTGCTCCATATTCAAATTAGGTCAAGTTAGGGTTTTATTTGTTCGTAACTTGAGAACCGCTCATCCGATCTTTATCATTTCTTCGGCAAATCGATACATATTGCTAATGACTAACTATCTCTAGAAGGTACAAATCATAAAAATAAACTACACCTGCCTGCAAGTATAAGAAGCATTTGTCCCATACATGTCAAAACTCTATCTATTACCATCTCTGAGATCTGTTTGTTCGTACGGACGGTCGGACAGACGAACATGGCTATATCGACTCAGCTCTAATTGCTGATCAAAAATATATAATCGGGCCTGTTCTGAATTTCGAGTCGATTTTCGTGTAAACGTTAACATTTTGCAGCCGAATTTAATAACGTAGTATAGAAGGTTACAATTATACCTACGGTTACTAGATCAGGTATAACAAAACTCGGAATTGCTTGAGCAGCTGAAACCGACTGCTAAATCCCAAGTGAATTCAATTCGAGAAAAGAAGACGACGGAATCTAGTAACCACAGATTGGCTTGTCACTTACATATATGTTTATACAACTTTCATTCGAAATAAAAACGTTTACACGAAAATCGACTCGGAATTCGGAACAAGGCCCAATATATACTTTATAGGGTCGCAAATGACTCCTTCTCCCTGTTACATACTTTTGCACAAACTTAATATACTCTATGTAACTTCGGTACTGAGCATAAAAATTTGTATTATTTATAAGTTAGAGCCTTACATTACATTTTAAATATATCTAATATATTCATCTAATGACACACACCTACTTTGAGTAATTACAAACTCCTAAAATGACATAAAGGG
Source organism: Lordiphosa stackelbergi (assembly GCA_018904235.1). Classification (NCBI taxonomy): domain Eukaryota; kingdom Metazoa; phylum Arthropoda; class Insecta; order Diptera; family Drosophilidae; genus Lordiphosa; species Lordiphosa stackelbergi. The sequence goes on from JAEIFU010000378.1 coordinate 74,317, forward strand.
TGCTTTATTAATATTTTTTTCAATATTCTATTTCAGATATCACGCTTGACTGATGTCATTCAGTCCTCTTATTTTTGTTGAGGATTGTTATCCGTTGGGTGCAACTTACATAATACTCAAACGTTAACTTCTTATCTTTAATTGAGATTGGCTTGAAATATAAAATGCGTATGAGTATTTCTATGGCTGGTAGGCATGCAAAATTAAGTTTGAAAAAAGGGAGGGATTACATAGCTCAGTAGTTGTCAACTCTTTGAAAAAAGAGCTCCGCCTATTTTTGAATTCGATTTCTACGGATATTCATTCAATTCCATAAAAAAGTAATATAATTTATATGAGAAATGATAAGAATAAGGTCGGCTACTAGGTCATATGTCAGTAAAAACGGAAGTATTAAATCTACATGGTCCTTGAGCAGTCGGCTTCAAATCGCTGAACTTTTGTCATCTAATTTAGTAGCCGGCATTTGTAGGACTTTACATAAATATAAAGGAATGGAGTTTATTTTGATCCGCTTGGCTTTCATTAGTTGATTTCGAACCGTGAAAGTTTCCAAAACAATATCAAATGACCAAAGATGTTTTCGTCACTTGATATGCAAAGTTTTAGGATTTCCAAATGAAATGAGTAGGGGAGAATGGGGGTTCTGAGCCGCTGGGGGTTTTGATGCCACTCGAATATTGGCTTTTGTCATCAAAAAAAAAATTAATTTAAACTTTGAATTAAAAAATCGGTTTTGACTTTGGAAAAAGAGAATCTTAAATATGTAATAACGTCACAAAAAAACATGGAGGAAAAATACTCTCAAAGAAAAATGTAATAACCAAAAAACATTAAAAAAGGCAAACAAAAAGAACAGCCACAAGCAAAAAGTGCTCGTATATAAAAGAAAAAAAAGCCTGATGCCGTCAATCAATTTGCACTCTTCATTGTTATTTCTTAATTCAGAATATGAGAAAAATTGTTCATTTTTTCATTTAATAAAGAATAATGGCTTAAAACAGGAATTTTCAACTTTCAGATGGGTGGCTCACAACCCCCCACAAATTTTCCAAATGTCAAAAAATCACTTTTTTTTTCAATATACAATAAAAAACCCAAAATTTTATTTTTTAAAACTAGTGATAAGGAAAGTTTTTTGCATCTTTTGCTTAAAACACAAAAATTTACAGAACGAAAAAAAAATTTATTTTTGTCGAAGTTATGTTCGAAAAACAAAACTATGATCACAACCCCCCACTCTCCCCTACGTTTATACGGATTTTGGCGTCGAAATTTTGAACATACTCGATTAACTGAAAACCTTTGTTAATGAATAATCTGAATACTTTTATCAAAAATATATTTCCTTAGTTAATTAAATGAATAAAGAGCGAACCGAGCAGAACCATAACCACGGTTCAGTAAGCCCCAAAAACCATGCAATGAACCGAACCGACGGTTCAAAAACTGTCTGAACCGCTGAACCGAACCATTCCTTATTTCTGAGTGGTTTGCATCCCTGCTTTATTTGGCGTTATCGTCATTTAAATAGAAAAGAATACCATGGTTGGAGTGTGAATAAGCATAGAAGTCTGCTGATGAGGATTTGGGGACAAATTCCGAAACAGTATTGTCCAGACTTACCAAATGCTATTCCGATGTAATGTTGTGAGCTATTTCTGTTGAATTGTGTTGATCGCATTAAATTGTTATCAACCATTGACCTTGAGCCAGCGCTGTAAAAAGCACAAAAACTTTGGTTATGGCTAATATAAATTTAAGTTTCAAATTTGAACTCGATGTCTTAAAAATGTGGGAGTTATTGAACATTTTTTATTGTTGGAGGTTGGGTTGGGGGCAAAAATTTTAAACAAACTTGATGTGCGTGCAGACATTAAGAGTCTATATGTCAAGTTTGGTGGCTTTAGCCTTTTAGTCGCTGAGATCAGGTGTTCATACAGACAGACGGACGGACGGGCACTCGGGCGTCTCGCCTGTTGATGCTGATCAAGAATATATATACTTCATATGGTCGGTACGATTCCTTCTGCCTGTTACATACATTTACACGCCTTTAGTATACCCTTTTTACTCTACGAGTGACGGGTATAATGACTTAGTTTTTTGAAACTACACTATTCATATTTTGAAAGTGCATGAAGAGTGAGATTTTCTATTTTTTTTAAACCTTAAAAACCTGTACTCAAATGAGATCAAAATTTAGTTAGACACAATAATGGTTTGACCTAGAATCAAAGAAAAACGATGCATAATGTGTGCCCCAGTCATTCTGCTTCGGGTGCCTATAAATACTAGTTTTGCAAAACATCATATCGGTGCGAAAGGTCGTGGGTTCGACCACGCCTCGAAATATCTAATAAGAAAGTCTTTTTTCTTTCTTTAGAAAATAATTTTAGCACTTACGGTCACCTACACCAGCTATTGGCGCCAGCTGTGAGGTTACTAGCCATGCAAAGCTTCTCGAAACTTTGCCGTTCGGATTCGGCGTTAAACTGTAGGTCCCTTTCTCTTGTGCAAAATATTATAAGCACTCACGCCAAGAGATTGAGAGAAGCTTGGCTTAGCCCTTTGTATAAACAATTTTCACTCAGCTGAGTGGCATCTATTGAGTTACAGTGTGCTGGCCTTGATATTTGTTGGCCAACTTGTTTTCGAATTTCAATTTGGCAGCTCACACAACACAAGCTAGGCCACATCTACACGGCGTCGAAGCCAGTCACGGCTCCACATTGCTCGTTTTGTATACTTTTTTCTTTTTTTTTTCTGTACATTCTTTTCCGCTTCCGTATTTTTTCCATTTTGGATTTCACTTGCTAGGACGGCATCTTTAATTTTTAATGCTTCTTTATTAATTTCGCTTTTTATACCCTTGCAAAGGGTATTATAATTTTGCCCAGAAGTTTGCAACGCATAGAAATATTCATTTCCGACCCTATAAACTATATATATTCTTGATCAGGACGACGAGCTGAGTCGATTGAGCTTTGTCCGTCCGTCAGTCTGTCTGTCCTTCTGTCTGTTTCTACGCGAACTAGTCTCTCAGTTTTAAAGCTATCGAGCTGAAACTTTGCACAGAGTCTTCTTTTTTCTGCACACTGCTAATATGTCGGAACCGAACGGATCGGATGACTATATCTTATAGCTGCCATAGGAACTATCGGTTGAAAAGTGGGTCTTTGTGAGAAAAACTTTTTCGTTTTTAATGTTAACGGCTCCCACTTCAGCAATTATTATTTCTATACGCTTTCACATAGATTAGGAAGTTTTTGTCCAAATCGGATGACTATATCTTATAGCTGTCATAGGAACTATCGGTCGAAAAGTGGGTTTTTATGAGAAAAATTTTTGGTTTTTAATCTTAACGTGTCTCACTTCAGCAATTATTAATATTATGCGCTTTTACAAAGATTTTGGAAGTTTTTGGTCAAAATCGGATGACTATATCTTATAGCTGTCATAGGAACTAGCGGTCGAAAAGTGGGTTTTATTTAGAAAAATTGTTTGTTTTAATGCTGGCGTTCTTAAACTTTGATGTATTAAAACATTTGCAAGGGTATAAAAACTTCGGCACAGACGAAGTTAGCTTGGCCTTCTCGTTTTCTTTTTTTTTCATGTACACAAAATGTTAAAATCGTCAAATAAACCAGACTATTCCGATGAATGGTGGTTCTGCAACTGGCTCATCTGAGCTTATCAGGTATGTGTGAAAGCAAAACTAAGTTGATCAGATGAGTTTAAGTCTGACGAAAACTTATCTAAATGATCGGGTCATGTAAATGGAGGTTTACACTGATCGACAGAGTAAAAGTCGATCCATTCCCATTGGACTAATACAATTTTTATACCCGTTAAAAGGGTATACTAAAGTCGTGCAAATGTATATAACAGACAGAAGGAATCATTTCCGACCATATATAGTAGATCTCAGATATGGTAAGAAATAGAGGTTTGACATGTACGGGACAAATGCTTCTTTTATCTGCACGCAGATCAAGTTTGTTTGTTTTAGCCACGCCCCGTCCCACCCCGCAATTTGGAAAAAACGTTATATCTCCTACAGTTTTAAAGATAGACGATTCGTACTTTTTAGACATAGTTAGTAATTAGCAAAATTAATCGATTTGCCGAAATGATAAAGATCAGATAAACGGTTCTCAAGTTATGAGCAAAAAAGTGAACCAAGCTTTGTCAACATATAAACGTTTTAAATAGAAAAATAGAGGAAGCTAACTTCCGCTTTTGTAGAGGTTTTTATATCCTTGAGCATGATATATGCTGCCAGTTTGATATATGGCTATCTATATATATAAACGAGATCAACCTGACTAATTGACTGACTGACTGACTGACTGACTGACTGACTGGTGACCGTCGCACAGCCTATACCATAAAAGATAGGAAGATGAGATTTTCACAGTAGTTTTATCTTATGCTGAAAGTGAGTACTGAGAACGGATTTTGGATAATTCTGTCGGGAAATGTGGAAAATTCGCGGAAAACTGTTGTATGAAACTTTTTTGTTTTTCATCCGATCAAGTTCAAACTTATTTTCAAAGATCTATATGAAAATTCAACAACAATCTTCCGCAAAATTCACCCTGAAAAGTGGGTGGTCAAGGTTGTATGGGCGAAACTTTAATTGCCAGCGATTAGCTCCAAACTCATTTTCAAAATTACACATACTAAGACATAAAAAAAGAGACTTTCAAATTTTGAAAAATCTATCCCCAAAGTCGGAAAATTCACGGAAATCTGTTGTATGAAACTTTTTTGTTTATTATCCGATCAGATTCAAACTCATTTTCAAAGATGTATATGAAAATTCAACAATAACTGTGTTCCAATTTTCCGGAAAATCCCCTCCCGAAAAAGTCGGAAAAGCGCCGGAAAGTTTGTATTGTAAACATTTGATTTTCATCAGATTGACTTGAAACTTGGTTCGCAAGCATAGTACGCAAAATATTCGACACGTGTTTTCCCGATTTCGGAAAATCCGCCCACGAGGAAAATGGCTGGAAAATTCTGCATGCAAACAATTATTTTTTATCCGATTGGCTTGAAATTCGGTTTGTTAGGATAGAATACGAAATAGTTTGAAATGTGATTTTCCGAAGTTGGAAAAATTCGATCTGGCGGTCGGAAAATTGCCGGAAAATTCTACATGAAAAAAAAACTATTTATATCGATTGGCTTGAAACTCGGTTTGAAAGGACAAAATACGAAATAATTAAAAATGTGATTTTTCAATGTCGGAAAATCCGCCCCCAGGTGTGAAAATGCCCGGAAAATTCTACATGCAATAGAATTATTTTTCATCCGATTGACTTGAAACTCGATTTGTAAGGTAAAAAAGGAAAATTCATTAGTGTTATCATTTTCCGATGTTGGAAATAACGCCGGGATGGTGGGATGTGGGCGGGAAGTGTGTGGGATGTGGGCGAGAAGTGGGTAGGATATGGGTGGAATGTAGGTAGAAAGAGTATGGGATGGGGGGGGGAAGTGGGAGGGATGTGGTGGGATGTGGGCGGGAAGAGGGAGGAGGGATGTGGGGGATGTGGGAGGGATGTGGGTGGGATGTGGAAGGGATGTAGGTGGGAGGGATGTGGGAGGGATGTGGGTGGGATGTGGGAGGGAAGTGGGAGGGATGTGGGTGGGATGTGGGAGGGATGTGGGAGGGATGTGGGAGGGATGGGAGGGATGTGGGAGGGATGTGGGAGGGATGTGGGAGGGATGTGGGAGGGATGTGGGAGGGATGTGGGATGTGGATGGGATGTGGAAGGGATGTGGGCGGGATGTGGGAGGGATGTGGGTGGGATGTGGGCGGGTTGTGGGCGGAAAGTGGGTGGGAAATGAGTGGGAACTGTGGGAAAGTGGGTGTAAAATGGGTGGGATGTGGGTGGACTGTAGGTGGGAAGTGGATAGGATGTGGATGGGATGTGGGCGGAAAGTGGGAGGGATGTGGATGGGATGTGGGCGGGATGTGGGAGGGATGCAGATGGGATGTGGGCTGGAAGTGGGAGGGATGTGGGTGGGATGTGGGTGGGATGTGGGTGGGTTGTGGGTGGGAAGAGGGAGGGATGTGGGTGGGATGTGGAAGTGATGTAGGCGGGATGTGGGCGGGATGTGGGCGGAAAGTGGGTGGGAAGAGAGTGGGAAGTGAGTGGGAAGTGAGTGGGAACTGGGGAAATTGGGTGGAGAGTGGGTGGGAGTTGAAGGAAAAACCCATCAGCAAAGTTCGATTTCTGGGTTCTGCGGTGTATTATTATATCTAATATTGTTTGGTTCTATACTGTTAAAAGCGCAGCGAAGCGCGTCGGGTTATTTGCTAGTACGATATATTCATCAAAAAAGTTTTTCTCACTAGAAATACATTTTGGACCGAACGTTCCTATGGCAGCTATATGCTTTAGTCATCCGATTTAAATCAAACTTGACAAAATTGTGTGGTAGTATATAATATAGATCTGTACAACGTGGGAGCGATAGTATTGAAAACAAAAAAAGTTTTTCTCACTAAGACTTTTTTTCAGACCTATCTTTTGTATGGCAGCTATACTATATAGTTGTCCGATTTTGATAAACCTCAGTGAAATTATGTGGAATCATAGAAAACTTATAAATACGGGAGTTGGGAGCGATAGCATTGAAAACAAAAAAGTTTTTCTCAGTAAAACTACTTTTTCAACCGATCGTTCCTATGGCAGCTATATGCTATAGTCATCCGATCCGGCCGGTTCCGACAAATGTGCAGCGTATTTATACCAAAAGACTTCGTGCAAAGTTTGGTTGAGATAGCTTTAAAACTGACGGAGGAGATAGCATAGAAACAGACGGACAGACGGACAGACGGACAGACGGACATGGCTATATCAACTCAGCTCGTCATGCTGATCAAGAATATATATACTTTATGTGGTCGGAGATGTTTCCTTCTGTGCGTTACAAACATCCGGACAATTTAAATATACCCTCTCCAAGGGTATAAAAAGTACAATGGTGGGCGGTAAAGCACTAACTGATGAAAAAAAATAGAGGAAAGCTAACTTCGGCTCGACCGAAGTTTATATACCCTTGGAGCATGATATATTTCTGCCAGTTTTTTATATGGTATGATATATTCATCCGATTTTGATCAAACTCTCCAAAATTGTGTTGAGACAGTTAATATTTATAAGTGAAACGCTACCATTGAAAACAAAAAAGTTTTTCTCACTAAAACTATTTTTTCGACCGATCATTCCTATGGCAGCTATATGCTATAGTCATCCGATTTGGATCAGACTTGACAGAATTATGTGTTAGCATATTATATTGATCAGTAACGAGTTTGGGAGCGATAGCATTGAAAACAAAAAAGTTTTTCATACTAAAACTTTTTTTCAGATCTATTTTTTGTATGGCAGCTATACTATATAGTTGCCCGATTTGCATAAAACTTGCTGAAATTATGTGAAAGCATAAAAAACTTATAAATACGTGGTTTAATAGCGATAGCATTGGAAACAAAAAAGTTTTTCTCACTAGAACTACTTTTTCAACCGATCGTTCCTATGGCAGCTATATGCTATAGTCATCCGATCCGGCCGGTTCCGACAAATGTGCAGCGTATTTATACCAAAAGACTTCGTGCAAAGTTTGGTTGAGATAGCTTTAAAACTGACGGAGGAGATAGCATAGAAACAGACGGACAGACGGACGGACGGACGGACAGACGGACATGGCTATATCAACTCAGCTCGTCATGCTGATCAAGAATATATATACTTTATGTGGTCGGAGATGCTTCCTTCTGTGCGTTACAAACATCCGGACAATTTTAATATACCCTCTCCAAGGGTATAAAAATGGCAATTGGGGAAGAGGAAGCACTTCGGCTCGACCGAAGTTTATATACCCTTGGAGCATGATATATTTCTGCCAGTTTGTTATATGGCAGCTATACGATATATTCATCCGATTTTGATCAAACTCTCAAATTGTGTTGAGCCAGATAATATGTTGAAACGTACAAATACGCTACCATTGAAAACAAAAAAGTTTTTCTCACTAAAACTATTTTTTGGACCGATCATTCCTATGGCAGCTATATGCTATAGTCATCCGATTTGAATCAGACTTGACAGAATTATGTGGTAGTATATCATATTAGATCAGTCAACGAGTTTGGGAGCGATAGCATTGAAAACAAAAAAGTTTTTCTTACTAAAACTTTTTTTCAGATCTATCTTTTGTATGGCAGCTATACTAGATAGTTGCCCGATTTGCATAAATCTTCTGGAAATTATGTGAAAGCATATAACTTATAAATGGTACGATAGCTTGAAACCAAAAAGTTTTTCTCACTAAGACTTTTTTTCAGACTTATACTTTGTAATGCATTATCTATATAGTTGTCCGATTTTAATAAGTCTCGGGAAATTATGTGATAGAAAACTTATAAATACGGGGTTGGGTGCGTAGCATTGAAAACAAAAAAAAGTTTTTCTCACTAAAACTACTTTTTCAACCGATCGTTCCTATGGCAGCTATATGCTATAGTCATCCGATCCGGCCGGTTCCGACAAATGTGCAGCGTATTTGTACCAAAAGACTTCGTGCAAAGTTTGGTTACGATAGCTTTAAAACTGACGGAGGAGATAGCATAGAAACAGACGGACAGACGGACGGACAGACGGACATGGCTATATCAACTCAGCTCGTCATGCTGATCAAGAATATATATACTTTATGTGGTCGGAGATGTTTCCTTCTGTGCGTTACAAACATCCGGACAATTTTAATATACCCTCTCCAAGGGTATAAAAATGCAAATAATGACTTATATGTAGTAAAACCTTACGTACAGGCAAATTGCAGAAAGAAAAATAGAGGGAAGCTAACTTGACTCGATTTATATACAGTGATATATACCCAGCTTGTTATAGCATGATATTTTCCTGCCAGTTTTTTATATGGCAGCTATACGATATATTCATCCGATTTTGATCAAACTCTCTAAAATTGTGTTGAGACCGATAATGGTTATAATTGGAACGTAAAAATACCCTACCATTGAAAACAAAAAAGTTTTTCTCACTAAAACTATTTTTTCGACCGACCATTACTATGGCAGCTATATGTTCTATGGTCGTCCGATTTGGATCAGACTTGACAGAATTATGTGTTAGCATATCATATTGATCAGTAATGAGTTTGGGAGCGATAGCATTGAAAACAAAAAAGTTTTTCATACTAAAACTTTTTTTCAGACCTATCTTTTGTATGGCAGCTATACTATATAGTTGCCCGATTTGCATAAAACTTGCTGAAATTATGTGAAGGCACAAAGAACTCATAAATGTGAGGGTTGGGAGCGATAGCACTGAAAACAAAAAAGTTTTTGGTTGTTGTTGTTGGAATAAGCTAAATTGTTATATGCAATTTTCTCGAGGTGGTGGTTCAGAACTTCTAGTCAAGATCTTCTGGACCTAATGGGGGCGTATGTGGTCAGGTAAAGCTGCTGATCGGTTCAACTTGGCGAACCCAGCGTGATCCTGGTTTACTGCGTCTCAAGTCGACTCACACCTCCTCGTGGTGACCACCGGTAACAGAGCAATGCATCCGCAACGCTGCTGGCTAACGTGAGCGGCGACCCGCCCTTCCCTACAGGGTATAATATATAGGGTTAGTGCGTCGCGTTTGGTACCCACCACCGTAAAAAATCTCCACCAATGAAAACTGCGACTACAATGCCTCGGATACGGACCCCCTCTGACGACGACTCACGCAAACGTTTTAAGGACCACGATTTGAGGATATGCACCTGGAATGTCCGCACCCTCAACGGAGAGGGTGATGATATCGACTTGGTGAAAGTCCTCAAGGAATACTCATCGGACGTTACTGCACTCCAAGAAATGCGATGGATTGGATATGGGAGCAAGATAATAACGCTACCAAAGAGAAGAAAAAACGGAAACCACCACCCCCTGGAAGATATACTACAGCGGGCATGTTTCCAAGCACGAGTTTGGGTGCGGCTTTGCGGTGAGTGATAGACTACTCACCTCAGTCATCAGCTTTACACCAGTTGACGAGCGGCTTGCCGCGCTCAGACTTAAGGCAAAATATTTTAATATTAGTCTTATCTGTGCACACGCGCCAACAGAAGACAAGGACACCTCGACAAAGACGAATTCTATGAGCGCCTGGAACAACTATACGAGCGCTGCCCCGATCACGACATAAAGATCGTGCTAGGCGATTTTAACGCGAAAATCGGGAGAGAAGAGTCTTTGGTTCGACAGTCGGACGATTTAGCCTTCATGAAACAACCTCCGGTAACGGAGAGGCTAATAGACTTTGCTGCAGGCCGGAACATGGTCATAAGTAGTACGAGATTTGAACACCTCGACATCCATAAGGCGACCTGGAAGTCCCCTGATCAGCGAACACGAAATCAGATTGATCACGTTGTGATCGACGGAAGGAGCACTCATCGAGTGTACTAGACGTGCGTGCGATTCGAGGAGCCAACATAGACTCGGATCACTGCCTGGTTGCAGCCAAGGTACGCACGCGGCTCAGTGTGGCAAATGCCTCACGCTCTGGCACACGTCGAAAGCTAAACGTCGAAGCTGCAATCACAAAGGGACCTCTGAAGCCTACAAAGCCAAACTCGCCCAACTGCTCAGGGAAACCTCCCCATCTTCTTCCGATATATGCGAACAGTGGAATCGTATATCACACTCCATGAGTACGGCTGCCAAGGAGATACTCGGGTACTCCGAGTCCCCTCGAAGTCGGACTTGGTACGATGAGGAGTGCCGACTTGCTACTGCAGAAAAAGACGCAGCCTACAGGAGAACTCTGCAGTCGGGAGCAACGCGGGCTGTTACGGAGCGATATCGGGAGAAAAAGAAGAGCGGAAGCGCCTCTTTAGAAGGAAAAAGAGCGAGCAGGAAAGGCGCATGCGCGAGGAAGTCGAGATGTTATTCGGCATGAGTGAGACTCGAAAATTTTACCAAAAAATTAAGCAATTAACAGAAGGTTTTAAGCCCAGAGTCGCACAATGCAAAGACGAACACGGGAATCTGGTCACCGATCCGCAAGTGGCGCTTAACAAATGGAGAAGCTACTTCTCCAACCTACTGGGAGGCGATGACGAACATGATGCCGCCTCTAGAGAAGTAGCGATGCCACCAATCGACAACATAGAGATAGACCCGCCGACCCAACAGGAAGTCTGCTTAGCCATACAAAGGCTAAAGAACAATAAATCACCAGGCGCTGATGAGCTGCCCGCTGAATTGTTCAAGGCTGGAGGGGAAGAATTGGTAAGGTGCATGCACCAACTTCTTTGCCGTATATGGGTTGACGAAAGCATGCCCGACGATTGGAATTTAAGTGTTCTATGCCCAATCTTTAAAAAAGGAGACCCTGCAGTTTGCGCCAACTACCGCGGGATCAGTCTCCTTCCCATTGCATATAAGGTTCTGTCGCGCATTATTTGTGAACGTCTTAAGCCGCTTATTAACACACTGATTGGACCTTATCAGTGTGGCTTTAGACCTGGTAAATCCACCACAGACCAGATATTCACGTTACGACAAATCCTGGGAAGACCTATGAGAGAGGCATCAACACACACCATCTATTTGTTGATTATAAATCAGCCTTCGACACGCCGATAAGGTCAAGGTTTTTTGAAGCCTTGTCTACCCTTGGTATACCAGCAAAGTACGTTCGTCTTTGCATGATGACGTTGAGAAGTACACAAAGCTCCGTCAAAATAGGAAAGAACCTTTCCGAACCATTTGATACCAAGAGAGGTTTTAGGCAGGGCGATACCTTATCGTGTGACTTCTTCAATCTACTGATGGAATATATACTGCGCCGGTGCCCACATGCCAACAGAACGGGCGCCTTTATTTATAAAGATCTAATGCTACTCGCATATGCCGATGATATCGACATCATCGGCAAAAACGAACGGGCGGTAAGCAGGGCGTTTTTCAGAGATTGAGAGGCAGTCAGAACTGATGGGTTTAGCGGTAAATGAGGACAAGACGAAATACCTTGTATCCGCGGACAAAAAGTCCCTTGCGTCTTGGACAATTTGTTACAATGGGAGAATATTTTTTTGTGAGGATTTTTGTTTACCTCGGAACGACGTACAAAAACAAATACGGCGCGAAGCATGAACAAACAGCAGCGGATGAAGCGGCGATTGGCGTGTTTGAACGAAAGATTCTTCGGAGGATTTATGGACCTATAAAAGTTGGCGATGTTTTCCGCATTCGAAATAATGACGAACTGTATGAGCTCTATGGGGACACCTGTCTGGTCAAGCGCATAAAGCAACAGCGGCTGCGCTGGTTAGGACATGTCACCAGGATGGACGAAGAAGCTCCAGTAAGGAAAGCTTATTATTCGAAGGCGGCTGACTACGGAGGAAGAGGCAGGCGGGGGAGACCTCGACTAAGATGGGATGACCAGGTTCGGGCAGACCTTGCCAAGCTTGGTGTGACCAACTGGTCCCAGCTCGCACGGAGCAGAAGCGACTGGCGGACATTAATCGCAGCGGCCGAGACCGTCGAACGGTTGTGATGCATGCATCGGGCTAATCAAGAAGAAGAAGAAGAATTATTGCTGGAATGGTTAGCGAGAAAGTACGGAAGCAGAACACAAGAGGGCAGCGAAAAAATTTCGACGAAATCACTAGTTTTAGAACATATAGTAAAAATTCGGTATATCAATATAACACATATTCTTAAGAAAACCTTTATTGATGTGAAACATCTTTAATTTCGGTCCGGACGATTTTAGTAGGAGTAAAATTTGATTTGAGCGTCACGTGACGCTGACGTCATTCATATTTTGTGTTGTTGTTTTGTGGAGTTTTCGGCAAACACACACAGCCATAAGGGGACTGGCAGATGGGGGAAGTGAAGAGGTAGGATAGATGCTGAAAAGGGGCAACTGGGTGGGTTCTGGGAAAGATCTGGGTGGGATCTGGGTAGGATCTGGGTGGGATCTGGATGGGATTTGGAAGGGATCTGGGTGGGATTTGAAAGGGATCTGGGATCTGGGATTTGGATGGGATCTGGATGGGATTTGGAAGGGATCTGGGATTTGGAAGGGATCTGGTTGGGATCTGGGTAGGATCTGGGTGGGATTTGGAAGGGATCTGGTTGGGATCTGGTTGGGATCTGGGCGGGATCTGGGTGGGATCTGGTTGGGATCTGTGGGATCTGGAAGGGATCTGGGTGTGGGTGGGATCTGGTTGGGATCTGGCAGGAATTTGCAAATTTATAAATATTTTACACTGTTCAACCTACTCCTCTAAATTATTTATCATTGGATCAACACCTTCTATTGTCATCTAATCATCAAGTGCTTTAATAAATACTTTAAAAATAATTTTGTGGTTTTTTCGACCATTTAAATAATAGTTGTATAGCCTATGTTCAATTCCAAGTAATCAACTATCTGAGGGCCAAACTTCATCCGCATCTGTTTAGCCATTTGGGCGTGGTTGAGTAACAAACAAACAAACATACAAACTTCCACATTTATAATATTACTAAGATATTTAAAGGCAGAAGATAAGATATAGTCAACTGATCCGGTCAATTCCTAACATATTAGCAGCGTGCAGTAAAAGGAAGACTGTGCAAAATTTCAGCTCGATAGGCTAAAAACTGAGAGACTAGTTCGCGTAGAAACAAACAAGGCTCAGCTCGTCACCCTGATCAAGAATATATATATAGTTGCAAACTTCTGACCAAAATTATAATACGCTTTGCAAGGTATAAAAATAATAGTTGACACTTGAAAAGATTTACAAAAGTTCCAAGCAAAAGCATTTAGTTACAAAGAACAAACTGATTCTTTTTCTGAAAAATCTGCATCAAATGATTTAATTTTAAAGTTGCAGTTGGTTATTTCTAAAAGTTCTTCTTAAATTAAATTGGAATTGTGTATTATACTTCCCGTTCTTGTAACGATATATATATATATAGTTAAAAGACCGCCACGGCTCACTCCGTTGCGGAACTGGAATACCTGTCGGAAGATGAAACCACTAAGATAATAACCTGTAATTAAATATTTAATGAATTTTAGATAAAAATGTTTCTTTCGTGTTAGTTTAATTTTATTTTAATGTGCGATTCGACTGTACATGAAATTAAAATAGTACAAAATAAAAATATAGGAAAAACTATTTAAAATAGTTTCTTTGTAATTCCCATAAGTGTTCATATATAGTGTTATATATATCTGCCACTGGACGAACATAAGGTTATGACTCCACTCGTCATTTAAATTATAGAATAATTTTTTGATTATTATAGTTAAATTTTGTTTGTTTTCAGTTTTAAGAATACTGCCAATACTTTCATTTTTTACTGTGCATTTTTGTATTTTATTTTGGGTCTTCTTCTTTCGCACGTTCGCCTATTTGGCGTATTTGAAAATCCTTCAAGTCCTTCTGAGGAATTAGTCTCAACCGTTGATCACTGGCCAAATGAAGCACTGCATACATGGCCACCGGAACGGATAGAGATTCGGCCATTTTAGTGGAGCACAAACTGGGTAGTTTTTTATACACCTCCTGAAAGCTGGCCACGCCATTGACATATTCCTCAGACTTGGGAACCGGGTGCTCGGGAACCGGCAGAGCTTCTTCAGTCACATTGGTAAGCAATTGCTCTTGTATGAGGGAATTGCAGTTCTGCTTGAGATTCTTCATATCAATCACCTTGGCCCGCTTGGCAAAGGGAACTACAATTTTGGTGACTTGTGTGGGTGCCCCCTCAAAATCATTCGCTATTTCCAGAACCGTATCATTGCAGGTGGGAAATTGGGATGTGGGAAGCTGGGAGGCATCATTGCCGTTCATAAGAGAGTCACTGGGTAATTGCATGCCCAAGGGTGACCCAGGCGCCTCGGTGACAAAATGTTCGTTGTCAAATAGCTCCACTTCCTCCTCGCGCTCAACCAAATCCACTGGCTCTTCCAATTCTTCTGTCTCAACAAATCGTCTTTTAACCTCCAGACCCGGAGCCAGTTCATAGGTAAAGAAATCCGGAATGTGGAACTTTGTGGGCAACATTAATTTGCGGGCATCCCATTTCCGATAGTTAACCTTACGCAATTTAGTGTTGGCATCCAACACCTCAAAAGAGTCGTCGTCGGGTTCTTCCCCAAATGGCAATGATTTGGACTTGCGAGACTGGGCAGCACGTGGGACACGAGAGCGGGGGTTGGCCACAGCACTCTGTGCGTTGTGCTGACCAAAAGTGGTACGCGGGCCAACTCTTTTGAATTTCCAATATGAAGGACCTGCCCAATATTGTGAGATTTGATCCATGGGCCGGTAGGAGTACTCCAGTTTGGAGGAACCATCTATAGGTCTTAGATCTTCGATGATCATGGGTTTTTTCTTTAAATTGCGGCACTGATTCAGCATGATCTGCTCCTCCTGAGAGAATTCTTCCGCATCCTCAAAATCTACCACATCCAGCATATGCTCATCATCTTCTGGAATGGGTTCACATTCCGCATTTATATCAAAAGCCATGGACAAATCACGCGGAGCTTCAAATTCGTAGTCCTGCTTTGGAACCTGTTGCTCGTTCTCGCCCTGCTTGTCCCGGAGATTGGGAGAATCTGTAATGTGGTAACCGGTGTGCATAGTACGCAGAATACACTGCTCCACTTGGGGCAGTAGCTTTTGCACCCATTCCGCACTGACTAGCTGCTCCGAGGGCTTATTTTGGTGCTGCTCACACAATTCCTCATAGCTGGGTATCTCCTGGTCATACTCCGTGCTGTCCCAAAATTTATCAGTGGTACGCAAAAGCAGCTCAGAGTCCCGCGTGGGTAATATATTGTGCATCATTCGATCAGAGGCACTGATCGAACCAACCGTTGAGTTTAGTTTGCCAAACACTGGATCTTGCAGGGGAACCGTCTCCAGGCGTGCATTCAAAGTATCCTTGTTCTTGGTGACAGTCGACACCACTTTGCGTGCTTTCTTCTTGGGCTTAGGTGCCACTGCAGTTTGTTGTTCCTGATTAGCAGCCTCCGGATTGGTCCCTTCTGGGATGCTATCATCTCGATCTGCCTCATCGAGCTGCTGCGCGGTTAATGTCTTGGCATTTAGGCCAGCCGCCATGCGCATGGCATCCAAATAGATCGAATCCACACGCAGGCCATACACTTTGGAAGAAGCCTCCAGCGAGGAGCCAGCCATCTTAAAGTTTTGCAACGTCTTATGATGGCGACTCAATAGTGTGGACAGGGTGTCTATAAGGGACAAATTCCAGGCATTGTCCTTGCTCAGCTTATTCCCATTGTAGATCTCCAGACACTTGAGTATAGTCTCGTTCTCCTCGATTGACTCCAAAGGCGCCACGCTGGTGCGCTCTTGCATTCTCACGAGGGTCTGAGTACGCGCCTCCCGGCGCTCCGACTCATCATCATTGGACGACACTTGGGTCAGTTCGTTGTTTTGAATGCTAGCTCGTTGCCCTCCTTCCACAAGATAGCTGCCCGCAGCGGTGCGGCGCAAAGGCGTCTCTGAGCGTGGTAAATTCATGTTGCCTGAAGGAGATCTATACGGAGCTCAGGACACAAGTAAGAATGATCATGTTGGTGTACTTACTCGTTTTATTTGTAATTTGTGAAATTTCACTTAATTTCTGCTGTGTTTTTTTATTTCTCCTTGGTTGTTTGATTCTGTCTTGCACGTCGCTTGCGTATTGGTGAAAAGTTTACAGTTGATTTCAAAGTGACGCCGCAATCTAGGGCTGCGGTACAAAATCAGTGCTGGAAAACGTCAACCGTTGCAGCATATAGTGATGCGCAAGAGTAAGCGATAAGTAAGAGTCACGAGTGAATTGATTTTCACAGAGAAAAACTAATCAATGCGAGTAATTTTTAACGATAATTTATGTGAATCTATTTATACCTGTTTACTGTTGATTGGAGAAGGAAATTCTGCTGACTGTTAATAATTAATTCCACATACATGACTTCATGTTGACTGACGAAGGTGTTCTTAAAATTTTAGTCAGCAGCTTTGCTTCAAATTATAAGTTTTTAGACGAATAATTTTTTAGCATAGCAGGGAAACAGACGGACAGACGGACATGGCTATATCAAGTCACCTCTTCACGCTGATCAATAATATATATACTTTATGTGGTCGGAGATGCTTCCTTCTGTGCGTTACAAACATCCGGACAATTTTAATATAACCTCTCCAAGGGTATAAAAAGAAAGAGCATCTCCCGTTGCAGGATTCGAACTCGTTTCTCTGATCTTTTGGTTTTCTTTCAACAGAGTTGATCGCAAATGACCCATCTTCAGCTATATGTACATAGATAGACTAGCTCACATTACCCGTCCTTGCCGGGTGAGCTGAAACTAAAATGTTTTATTTCTGGTATGGAAGCCTGTTCGTCGTTAAGCGGGAATTTCAAAAAATCAGTTAGTCGTTAAGCGCGGTAAACTGTCATAGAAATATTCATTTCTTGGCCAATTTTTGCTTCATATAGGTTTTTGCTTCTTTTAAAATCAATGATTGTTTTTTAAAGTGGCAATAATAAGCAAATGATCCAACAGATAAGCCTCAAAGGCAAGTAAGAAATCCTAAAAAAGATTACACAACTTTAAAATAACCTGTACTGTTTTGAAAAAATAATTCATACGACAAGTTCATCAAATACAAATTTTTACAACTAAAATAATAGTTCATTTCAATTGCTGTCATCTTTTGAACTAACATATATAAGTAGAAGTCATTCATTATATTTCAAATTCAAATAGTTCTTAAATTAAATCAACGCCGACTATTTATAAATGAAACAAATATATCATAATGGGCAACACTGCGTATGAGCTATACACCAAAACTTTAGAGCCTTTTCGCACCAGTTAAAACTCGACTTCTTTACTTTTATATACTCAGGAGGTCCAATCTAATGTACATACACATACGTATGTAGCCCCAGCGGACCAAACGCTCGCAAACGATATCACAAATGATTGAATTGCGATACTTAACCCGACAAAACTCTCGCAAACGGATCAGGAAAAGATAGAAATATGATTTATATGTCGTTCAGTTTGTGGCAGTGAAAGTCTCGTTTACGACAGTCGCAAGAAATAGGGTTAGCGAGCGTATTGCGATACTTTTGTAATATTTCTAGCAAGTCGAATACAATATTTACTGTGATACGTTTTTGATTTAAAATATACTTAGAAAGTATATTACATCTGAGCCCGCAGAAATATCAAAAAAGTATAGAAGCAAGAAATAGCGTTTGCGAGACTTTTACTTGTTACATTCCCATATTGTTTCCCACAAAAAATTGCGTTTATTATTAATTTATTTTAATGCTCTTCTTTGGCAATTTTTATAATTACTTTGACATTATAGAGATAACTCACTTATTTGGCCGTAAGAAACTATAACTAAAATATAGAATAAAAATTTTTTTTTCAAATTTCTGAACAAAGTTTTGCCGCTTTTGCTTGAATGCTGCAGACAATATTAATCTCAATTTCAATTTAATAGGTAAATTTATAATGGTAACACTTACTCCGCATATAATTATTTGTTCACTTAAGAGATTTAGACTCTCGTGCAAGTGTCTGAAACCTTTGGCAAACCAAAGGAAAAAAAGAACCGAAAAATTAGTTCACTTCGGCTTCACTTCATAAGACAAAATCAACACATCACTCGTGAATTGGATTTTGCTTACTCTCTCTCTCTCTCTTGCATTCGGTTTTTATTTTGGGAAGAAGGAAGACACGAGCCAGCTGTTACTCTGCTGCCGTCAGAGTACGAGCACGGCACTCGAATTTCTATCGCTAAGCTCTCGCTGGAAAGCTTGTATGCGAGTGCTTTTGCGATAGTCTCGCAAAATGCTCGTTTGTTGGTCCGCTGGGGCGTGTTTAGCTTCCCACCCGACCAAAAGTTCGCCCGCGAATTCGCGCGCGAACCTCAAAGCGAATAAAAAACGAACAAAACCTTCGATTACGAATTCGCCAAACGTTCGTTTACGATACTTGTGTCGCTCAGTTTGTGGCAGGCAACATTCGTACGCGATCATTCGCATGTGAATTCGCTCGCGAATGTTGACTCGAACGTTTTAAGAGTTTCATTTTCATTCGTTCCTAAAATTTTTTGTACAATAAAACTCGAATTAATTGTAATTTTGTACAATAAAATTTATTTAAATCAGGGACCGTACCAGTTACAATTTTTATTTTAAAAATCCATACATTCACTGTTATTTAGTGATTTTTATTTAAAAAGTCCGATTAAGTCAAGATTAAGTTGAAAAACTGTAAAAATGTAGCGAAAACTTGGGTTTTTTTGACAACTTTTGTAATTTTAAGTATGAATATGTAAAATTTTTGATTTGCTACAAGGAAATGTTTTGTAGGCCAAGCTAAGAGCAACAACATTGCTAAAGACATGAAAGCAAAATTCAAAGTGAAGCTGAAAAGTTCAAAGTGCAATAAAAAAGAAACGGCAGCTAATCAGACCAACCCCAGACAGGGTTTTTATACTACCATCACACCCTTTCAGAATTTGTTGGTCTCGACTCTATCAACTTTTTTGAGTTCAAAAATGTTTCACAGTGCAATGGACCTCGACATAAAAATAATTTACACCAAAACCTTGATATTTGTACAATCTCTGCAAGTTCGCCATGATTTTTAAATATTTGATTTTTAGCGTTTTTCTTTAATGGTAATACAAGTTAATACGATTTTTCATCCTCTACAATTTGATGTCATTCCCTACGTAAAAACACGCGCTAAATCCGAATATGGAGCTTAAATTAATTAATTTCTCAGTAGAACAGATTTTGAGATAGTCCCAAATTACCGTTTTTTGGATTTTTGAAAAAGGACCTCTCACTTAATTTCAAATATCTCAATTATGAAATAACTTATGAAAAAGTTTTATACACCAAATCAAAACTAATAAAATTATCTTTCAATCATTAATGGGGTATTCCATACAAAATAGATGTTATCTGGCATGATGTCTCCGAGTTGGATGATAATTGGCCCAAAGAGAGCTTATTATGAGAGACGCTTAACCCCATAATTTGAGCTTTTTTTGGAGCTCTTTTGGGAAAGCTCTACGCTTATAAGTAAAATAATGTGAATTTTTAAAATTTTAAATAACTTGAAAACGGTTTAAGATAGAGCTTTGCAATTTGTTTCCAAATGTTCAGGAAAAAGGACTTTTCAAAAAATTTGGAAAACTTTTATTTGTCTTACCTTTAAACCATCAATAGTACGCTGGCTTTAGGTCTCGTTATGTTTGCACATAACTTCAAAAAGCAGGAACACAACACACCACAAAGGAGGCTGGGTGGTCATACAGCTGTTTCATTGGTACCTCTACCAAATCTTCAGTGACCTTCGCCTAATGTACTGGCCCCAACGACTATTACTCCATGCCGGAGTACCTTTCTTGTCCAGCAACAAAGTCCCATTCTTCAAAAATTCTCAAAAAATTAAAAAATTTATTATTTTATTTTATAAAGCCGCATGAATTGAGCAAGTTATAGCCATTTTTGTCATGTAATCTCAAAAACATCAGTATGGCAAATTCGTCAAAAATTTCCAATAAATTTTATTTTTGGTTATTAATTTGCCCAAACATCTTTTTTGAGCTATTGAATAAAATTTTAGGACCCAGAAAAGAACGCTTTGGCTCAAGCTTACAGAAAAAGACATAAAAAAAGATATAAAAAGACTTTCAGTGCCTTCGACTTGGTATTCCCTGGAAACCGATTTCAAATTATTCAATCGGTAGAGAATTCAAGCAGCAACCTGTATTGGCACGGTGTGTAATACGACCGGGCGTGCTCGACTGTTCTTTTCTTTCTTGTTATACCCTTGGTGAGGGTATATTGTAATTGTGTTTGTAACGCACAGAAGGAAGCATCTCTCGACCACATAAGGTATATATATTATTGATCAGCGTGACGAGCTGAGTTGATATAGCCATGTCCGTCTGTCCGTCTATTTCCCTGCTATGCTAAAAAATTATTCGTCTAAAAACTTATAATTTGAAGCAAAGCTGCTGACTAAAATTTTAAGAACACCTTCGTCAGTCAACATGAAGTCATGTATGTGGAATTAATTATTAACAGTCAGCAGAATTTCCTTCTCCAATCAACAGTAAACAGGTATAAATAGATTCACATAAATTATCGTTAAAAATTACTCGCATTGATCAGTTTTTCTTTGTGAAAATCAATTCACTCGTGACTCTTACTTATCGCTTACTCTTGCGCATCACTACATGCTGCAACGGTTGACGTTTTGCAACACTGATTTATTTACCGCAGCCCTCGATTGCGGCGTCACTTTGAAATCAACTGTAAACTTTTCACCAATACGCAAGCGACGTGCAAGACAGAATCAAACAACCAAGGAGAAATAAAGAAACAGCAGAAATTAAGTGAAATTTCACAAATTACAAATAAAACGAGTAAGTACACCAACATGATCATTCTTACTTGTGTCCTGAGCTCCGTATAGATCTCCTTCAGGCAACATGAATTTACCACGCTCAGATACGCCTTTGCGCCGCACTGCTGCGGGCAGCTGTCTTGTTGAAGGAGGGCAACGAGCTAGCATTCAAAACAACGAACTGACCCAAGTGTCGTCCAATGATGATGAGTCGGAGCGCCGGGAGGCGCGTACTCAGACCCTCGTGAGAATGCAAGAGCGCACCAGCGTGGCGCCTTTGGAGTCTATCGAGGAGAACGAGACTATACTCAAGTGTCTGGAGATATACAATGGGAACAAACTGAGCAAGGACAATGCCTGGAATTTGTCCCTTATAGACACCCTGTCCACACTATTGAGTCGCCATCATAAGACGTTGCAAAACTTTAAGATGGCTGGCTCCTCGCTGGAGGCTTCTTCCAAAGTGTATGGCCTGCGTGTGGATTCGATCTATTTGGATGCCATGCGCATGGCGGCTGGCCTAAATGCCAAGACATTAACCGCGCAGCAGCTCGATGAGGCAGATCGAGATGATAGCATCCCAGAAGGGACCAATCCGGAGGCTGCTAATAAGGAACAACAAACTGCAGTGGCACCTAAGCCCAAGAAGAAAGCACGCAAAGTGGTGTCGACTGTCACCAAGAACAAGGATACTTTGAATGCACGCCTGGAGACGGTTCCCCTGCAAGATCCAGTGTTTGGCAAACTAAACTCAACGGTTGGTTCGATCAGTGCCTCTGATCGAATGATGCACAATATATTACCCACGCGGGACTCTGAGCTGCTTTTGCGTACCACTGATAAATTTTGGGACAGCACGGAGTATGACCAGGAGATACCCAGCTATGAGGAATTGTGTGAGCAGCACCAAAATAAGCCCTCGGAGCAGCTAGTCAGTGCGGAATGGGTGCAAAAGCTACTGCCCCAAGTGGAGCAGTGTATTCTGCGTACTATGCACACCGGTTACCACATTACAGATTCTCCCAATCTGCGGGACAAGCAGGGCGAGAACGAGCAACAGGTTCCAAAGCAGGACTACGAATTTGAAGCTCCGCGTGATTTGTCCATGGCTTTTGATATAAATGCGGAATGTGAACCCATTCCAGAAGATGATGAGCATATGCTGGATGTGGTAGATTTTGAGGATGCGGAAGAATTCTCTCAGGAGGAGCAGATCATGCTGAATCAGTGCCGCAATTTAAAGAAAAAACCCATGATCATCGAAGATCTAAGACCTATAGATGGTTCCTCCAAACTGGAGTACTCCTACCGGCCCATGGATCAAATCTCACAATATTGGGCAGGTCCTTCATATTGGAAATTCAAAAGAGTTGGCCCGCGTACCACTTTTGGTCAGCACAACGCACAGAGTGCTGTGGCCAACCCCCGCTCTCGTGTCCCACGTGCTGCCCAGTCTCGCAAGTCCAAATCATTGCCATTTGGGGAAGAACCCGACGACGACTCTTTTGAGGTGTTGGATGCCAACACTAAATTGCGTAAGGTTAACTATCGGAAATGGGATGCCCGCAAATTAATGTTGCCCACAAAGTTCCACATTCCTGATTTCTTTACCTATGAACTGGCTCCGGGTCTGGAGGTTAAAAGACGATTTGTTGAGACCGAAGAATTGGAAGAGCCAGTGGATTTGGTTGAGCGCGAGGAGGAAGTGGAGCTATTTGACAACGAACATTTTGTCACCGAGGCGCCTGGGTCACCCTTGGGCATGCAATTACCCAGTGACTCTCTCATGCCCGTCAATGATGCCTCTCAGCATCAAACATCCCAATTTCCCACCTGCAATGATACGGTTCTGGAAATTGCAAATGAGTTCGAGGGGGCACCCACACAAGTCACCAAAATTGTGGTTCCATTTGCCAAGCGGGCCAAGGTGATTGATATGAAGAATCTCAAGCAGAACTGCAATTCCCTCATACAAGAGCAATTGCTTACCAATGTGACTGAAGAAGCTCAGCCGGTTCCCGAGCACCCGGTTCCCAAGTCTGAGGAATATGTCAATGGCGTGGCCAGCTTTCAGGAGGTGTATAAAAAACTACCCAGTTTGTGCTCCACTAAAATGGCCGAATCTCTATCCGTTCCGGTGGCCATGTATGCAGTGCTTCATTTGGCCAGTGATCAACGGTTGAGACTAATTCCTCAGAAGGACTTGAAGGATTTTCAAATACGCCAAATAGGCGAACGTGCGAAAGAAGAAGACCCAAAATAAAATACAAAAATGCACAGTAAAAAATGAAAGTATTGGCAGTATTCTTAAAACTGAAAACAAACAAAATTTAACTATAATAATCAAAAAATTATTCTATAATTAAAATGACGAGTGGAGTCATAACCTTATGTTCGTCCAGTGGCAGATATATATAACACTATATATGAACACTTATGGGAATTACAAAGAAACTATTTTAAATAGTTTTTCCTATATTTTTATTTTGTACTATTTTAATTTCATGTACAGTCGAATCGCACATTAAAATAAAATTAAACTAACACGAAAGAAACATTTTTATCTAAAATTCATTAAATATTTAATTACAGGTTATTATCTTAGTGGTTTCATCTTCCGACAGGTATTCCAGTTCCGCAACGGAGTGAGCCGTGGCGGTCTTTTAACTATATATATATATCGTTACAAGAACGGGAAGTATAATACACAATTCCAATTTAATTTAAGAAGAACTTTTAGAAATAACCAACTGCAACTTTAAAATTAAATCATTTGATGCAGATTTTTCAGAAAAAGAATGAGTTTGTTCTTTGTAACTAAATGCTTTTGCTTGGAACTTTTGTAAATCTTTTCAAGTGTCAACTATTATTTTTATACCTTGCAAAGCGTATTATAATTTTGGTCAGAAGTTTGCAACTATATATATATTCTTGATCAGGGTGACGAGCTGAGCCTTGTTTGTTTCTACGCGAACTAGTCTCTCAGTTTTTAGCCTATCGAGCTGAAATTTTGCACAGTCTTCCTTTTACTGCACGCTGCTAATATGTTAGGAATTGACCGGATCAGTTGACTATATCTTATCTTCGCCTTTAAATATCTGAGTAATATTATAAATGTGGAAGTTTGTATGTTTGTTTGTTTGTTACTCAACCACGCCCAAATGGCTAAACAGATGCGGATGAAGTTTGGCCCTCAGATAGTTGATTACTTGGAATTGAACATAGGCTATACAACTATTATTTCAACTATTATTTAAATGGTCGAAAAAACCACAAAATTATTTTTAAAGTATTTATTAAAGCACTTGATGATTAGATGACAATAGAAGGTGTCGATCCAATGATAAATAAGAGTGTTAAAATATTTTATAGTCTTAAATTGGCAACCTTTTGCTCATAAATTACAGATTTTTCGGAAAAATTTTCCAAAAATTTGAAAAAATCATTTTTTTCTTAAATCATGGATAGCAACAAGTAAAATGAGTAATGTTTTGCTCTAAAATCTTTAAAAAATCTTAATTTGCTGCTATTTTGGTGAAAGACTTGAGTATCTAATAAACAATGACAACAAAAAAGTCAATTTTTTGGAAATTCACACTTTGGGGCCGTTTTGGAGGATGTAGAAGTGTTCAGATTATAAAATCTTGTTCGGCGAGCTGTTTGGTATCTCAAAAGCTTTTTTTTTTTGCCAAAGAAAGTATGCGAAAAATTTTTCTGATTTTTAAAAGTTATACCGAAAATTAAAAAAATACGTTTTTTAAAAAAAAAGTTTTTTAAGAAATACTACCGGAAACATGTTTTTTTTAAAATCTTTTGTACCGGGAATTTATTCTGCGGACTGTCAGCACAATTTTGCCAAAGACAGTTTGCAGCTATCACTAGAAGTCCTTCTAATAAAGATGTCTGCTCCACCTACAAGCTGTCGTGCACATTCAACCCCATATATTCTTAGCACTCACACAAACCCTTTGCATTCATACCTAGTATCCCACGGACCCATACAGACTCGACCATTACATGCGCTCTCACTCTCTCACACACACAAACACACATTCTCGTCAGCTTGATCATGTGCATGATCGGCGGATTGGCCTTGTCCCACACCTCCCACGCGAATGCGTGGCCATTGAATCAACCTTAGCCATTGCAGTTGATCCCCTCATTCTTTCGTCTGTCAATCTTTTCACCCTCTTTGAGATTGACCTCCTGCGGCCCCCCAATTCCAGCTCAATAAAAAGATTTTTTAGCAATCCATGTTAACAATATTAATTACAATCATATAATTCATTTTCAAAGTTTTCTGACATATAATATACTTAAAATTAACAATTCAAGAAAAAAACTATATGGAAAAACTAATTGTAAAAAAAAAAATAATCCTACGAAATTATAAGCTTCATTTGTAACTCCAAAAAAAACAAGTAAGACCGTTGCAGTCGAGTAGCCCGACTTCAATATACCCTGTACAATTGACAACGAGAGCGTAAGTTAAAGTCGGCTCCATCTGGTGACCATCCGGAAAGTATGCAACATTTTTTATTAGGGTGGGTGGGGTGGTTCGGGGGGGGCTTGATTCGCTTTTTGCTCATAACTTCTGAACCGTTCATCCGATTTTTATCATTTCTTCGGCAAATCGATTTATTTTGCTAATTACTAACTATCTCTAGAAAGTACGAATCATCTATCTTCAAAACTGTGGCAGATATAACGTTTTTTTCCAAATTACGGGGGCGGGAGGGGGCGTGGTCAAAATTTGAAACAAACTTGATCTGCGTACAGATAAAAGAAGCATTTGTCCCATACATGTCAAACCTCTATCTCTTACCATCTCTGAGATCGACGCGTTCATCAGACAGACACGGACGGAGACGGACGGACGGACAGGACGGACGGACAGACGGACAGATGGACATGGCTAAATCAACTCGGCTATTGATGCTGATCAAGAATATGTATACTTTATAGGGTCGGAGATGTTTCCTTCTCCCTGTTACATACATTTGCACAACTTCATTATCCCCTTTTACCAATTTTTAATGGGTACAGGGTATAAAAAGAAACTGACAAATTGCAGTAGCAAAGGGCATGTAAACAAAGATAAATAAACGGCATTAATAAATGCTTTAATATCAGTGTGTCACTTTCCGCTGAGAGCTTAGGATGCATCTACCCTTTCTGATGGCCTATTACTCATAATGTTCTCGTTGTCCGTCAACTGTGTGTCAGTGTTTTCCTTTACTCTTCTTTTATAATTCTTTTGATTCGGGTATTCTAATTTATTATACACTTGAAAAGTGTATTATAATTTTGCCCAGAAGTTTGCAACGCATAGAAGGAATCATCTCCGACCACATAAAGTATATATATTCTTGATCAGCATGACGAGCTGAGTCGATTAAGCTTTGTCCGTCCGTCTGTCCGTCTGTCTGTTTCTACGCGAACTAGTCCCTCAGTTTTGGAGCTATCGAGCTGAAACTTTGCACAGAGTCTTCTTTTTTACTGCACGCTGCTAATATGTCGGAACCGACCGGATCGAATGACTACTTCTTGTAGCTGCCATACAAATGTTCGTTCGGAAAATGGTTTTTTAGTAAGAAAAACTGTTTTGTTCTCAATATTACTGCTCTCAAACACGGTCATGGGTAATATGTAATGTTTTTAAGCTGATCTGCGAAGTTTGGTCGAAGTCTCTAACCGTTGAGACAAGCTATTTCAAGTGTATCAAAACTTCGGTACAGACGAAGTTAGCTTTGCCTTTCTCGTTTTATTTACAATAGATTTAATAGCAAGCACTTACCATGTCTTGATGTTGGCGCCAGCATCGGAAGATGAGGAATTGCTGTTCTATTAGACAAAAAGGGGAAGGGGGGCAGAAAAAGAATAAGGAGCACACACACACACGCGACGCGAGTACCTCACTTTTTTTTCTCTCCTAGCTCTCAAAGCAAATAAAAAAAAAAAACTTCTCCCTAACGGTTTGCTACCACTTCCACTGCCACCACTCTCCGGCCTGTCTTCGTGCAGCCTTCTTGCTCCAATCCTCTCTTGGCTGCTTGCTGTGATGCTGATGCGCCTGCTACTTGACCGTAGCTTCCCCAATTCGCCGCTGATCCGTCGATCCACTTGTTGCTCTGCACAAACAGCTGCTCTCGGTCGTTGACCCGTCGGATATTTTCGCCTGGTGGCTTGGACTCTGCTTCTGTTCGTCTTCCTCCTTCGTTTGTAGGCGTAACAAGGGAGAGGGTATCCACGATTACCGTTTCGGGGTGTAGAAATCACTGTCGAATTCTTGGTATCAAGCCTTTTATTGTTTTTTTTTATTTTAAATGCTTTTCTATTTTTCCACAAGGTAAGCGAGGTAAGCGATTGCCAGTGGCACAATATTAGGCCGATTTATTTTCGCTAAACTTTGATTGTTTCTTTTCAAAACAAAAGAAATTTTGAAAATTTCTTTTCAAAACAAAAAAGAAATTTTGGTTTTGCTTCGGGCAAGCGTTGGACTGTAGCACAGTATTTAGCCGTAATGGTTTTTAAAATTTGCGCAATATTTGGACATTTATTTTTAACAATAAAACCGTTTACGAAACGCTCGACCTCTTCTCCTTTCGACTTTCTCTTCCAGACTGACTCCCGCCTGCTCGATGCTGCTTCATTTGCCATTTTTCTTTAGTTCTTTTCTTGATCTGCATCTCAGCGTTCGGTTTTATCTGCAGCCGAATACATAGTGTCTTTCAAATAAAGCGTTTCACCCAAATAAGACCACATAACAAATACAAGATTAGACTTCGCGTCCTCAAAAAAGAAGTACGGAAGGCAAAACAAAACTCATGGAGAAACTTCTGCTCCAGCATAGAGAAGGTCTCCGAAACAGCTAGACTCAGGAAACTGCTTTCAAAGCAGCCACCCATGCAGAGTCAGCTAAAAACGAATGACGGACACTGGATATATGGACATGCGCTCTACTTGATGGGCACTTTTCAGGCTGCACTGTAGTCACTGTGACAGATACGCCTCAAGACCTACACAAACAACAAGCCAACATCCCAGATAATATCATTACTCCAGAAAGATCCGATGGGCGACCGACTCGTTTGCTAGTTACAAATCCCCAGGGCTAGATGGAATATTCCCAAAACGATCAAATGAGCAATCGTCCCATGGATACATGACGCTATACAGCAAGATGGAAGAGATAGCGAAGAAAGAAGGAGTGGATGAACACGACCGGCTGCAGAATCTCTAAAATCATGTGCAAGAAGAGACAAAAAACTAACGCACTATACGCTGCAGCTCCACAGAAGAGACTGCAGACTGCTTATAGGCATATTAACTCACGCGCTAAAACTAGGCATCACGACAGCAGACACCTGCAGGAAATGTAAGGACCCGGAGTAGCAGAAACTCTAGAACACCTCATATGCAGCTGCCCAGCAATCGCCACGACAAGACTAAAACATCTGCATTTCCCAAGTTTCACCTCTCTGAAAGAGGTGGCCAAGAATTCCCCCAAACAACTATTGGCATTTGCCAAAACGTCAAAGATCCTCCAGGATTTTTAAAGGAAATGGTACCCAAAAAAGCACCCGGCCTCACTAAGGATCATAAGGTCTATGTGTGGCCCCCCTACAAGGGGCCAGCCGGAAATACCTACATACCTAAATACTTACAAAATATGTATCGACATTCTTTTAAATTAATAATGGTATTCTTGAAAGTGATTTAGACTCTGCTGGTATTTCAACACGGAGAACGATGCAAGATTCTGCCGTATAAGATCTAGTAATTGAATAATTATTTATTGAATGCATTTAAGAAAGCTTACAAGTCAGCTTTAAGGCATGAAAGGTTTTTTTTTGTTTAACTACCCACTACTTAACATGAAAGATCAGTGGTCTATAAAGGACAGAGTCAAACATGCCCCAGTTTTTAGATCTTTTGTTTGACTTAATTAAAGATATTAGGGACTCCATATCCTCCACGATTTCATACTGCTTCTTCCTATCAGGCCCTTCCTAGATATTGATTATGTTTTTAAGTGTGTATGCGGGAAGTTTTATTGAGAAAAACTGTTTTGTTTTCATAGGTAGCGTCTTTATAGATTCCAGTTATGAATATCATCTGTTTCAACATAATTTTGGAGACTTTGATTAAAATCGGAAGAACATATCGTATAGCTCCCATATAAAAAACTGGCAGGCATATATCATGTTCATACCCTTCCCACCCCTAAAAAAATCACGCAAAGAAAACCTTCGCTGCGCAAACTGCAACAAATGTTTCAAACGGGGATTACATCATATTTTTTTAACATCCTATTTCAGATATCAAATCATATATCAATATCTTCATTTCGTTGAAAAACTATGGTTTCTATATCATCATTTTGGAGTAGATAAATCACTATCCAGTGAAGGATAACTTCAATGGCCAAAGAAAACATTGCACAATATATTACTAAAGCCATGACTAGTCCCTGCAGATTTTCAATGTTCTTCGACTGTTGAATATTCCCGAATTGAATGAGGAAATGTTGCACGAATCTCTTACAGCATGAGATAATCCAGGGAAGCATTAAGACGAGGTAGTATTTGTTCATATTCTTTCCATTCAACCGTCGGGGGAAACAGGGCAAACATCGAATTGTTGACAGTAGCGCCAAACCCGTAAACAAAGCCGATAAGCAAATATTCCGAAAAATATATGGATAATGGTAAATAAATTCTGTTTTCTCAAAGTGACCCGTCTGCTTGATCATCGTCACATGTGGTACGGCCCTGATCCAGGCTAGCAAGACGGTGGCATAGATGAGCTTGCCAAGTAGTTCTAAAGCCGCCATTTCTGTGAGTAACTAGAAGTTTTTGCTTTAATGTGAAGAAGTTTCTAATTTGGGATTGTTTCGACTTACCAACTTGGAAATAGAAAATAGTTCCAGGAAATGTTGATTTCTAACTGAATCAAACTAAGCAGATTAAAATTGTGTGAAAAATATTTAGTTTACTGATGTAGTTTATTTGTCTACGGCCTACTATAGTACATACGTACATTCCAAATGAAATTTCTTAAATTAAGAAAATGTACAACTGTTTACGAAAATTGATTTTTAAATTTGGGGAGAAGTACTTTTAGTTTGACAGTACACATAATCTGAGCCGAAGTGTAAAAATGCATTTGGTTTTTCACTGTGGACAAATAAAAAAAATAGTGAAAATTTTTTCGAGTTTCTAATTTTTTCAATTTCTACATTGCGTTAAATCGAAGCAAAACATTAAAAAGTGGTGAGTAATATACTTTGTTATTAAGTGCATTAAGTGTACTTTGTGGTGTGATAACAAGTTTCAGTGAAATGTTTGTGTCGTGTAAATTTTCTGAACAAAATAAAAATGGCTACCATTTCCAAGAATGGACACACTTTTGCACCGGTTGTGGACACGCTCGTTTTTTGTTTTTAAAGCGTGTGTTTGGCCATAAAACTGTCAAATATCGTTGTTTATGTTAGTGTAACATATTTTAACAGCATTTTTGTGAATTTTTGTGCATTTTTAGCCATATCAACAAAAAAAAAATAATTTTAATGGGCTGGTAATCAGCTGAGCGAGCAGCCAAGCGTGATTCTGTGTCGCAGAAGAAGGCGTCTTCGTCATCGGATTTTGTTTGGTGCTCTTGCCAAAAAAAACTGACCGCTGCAAATTCGATCCATTGTGATGTCTGCGATCGTCCTGTGCATTTGAAGTGCGATGGCATGACGGCTAGCTATTTCACATGCAAAAATTGCATTTCGGAATAATTTTATTCGTTTTGTCACTGAAGTCCATCATTTTTTTTGTTTTTTTTGCCATTGAAGGCCATTATTTTGTTCTTTTTGCCACTGAAGGCTTCTTAAATAAATAAACGTTCTTTTTTCATCAATTCATGGCCAATTTACTTCATATTTTTCCATTTCTAGCGATTTTACAAAGGTGTCCACAACCGGGTACAACAAAAATTTTGGCCAAAAATCATCACTTCAAAGTTTTTTTCCCTAAAAACTATTTTTCAACCGATCGTTCCTATGACAGCTATAAGCTATAGTCATACGATTTGGATAAAACTTGTCAGAATTGAGTTGTAGCATATAATATTGATCATCTACTAATTTCCCTCTATTTTTTTTTAAATTAATGAAGCGACGACTACAGCCGCTTCTTGCTCTTGTTCAAATATCGTTTTGGGGTTTTGGCTGCTGCTGTCGCTTTTGTATTTCGCAAAAGCAGAAGCAGAATCAAAAGCGGACGAAATGAAACTTATGGCAGATTTTTAAACACAGTATTTGTTTCATAAGAAATTCTATGAGTATTTATGAAATATAGGGATATATTTACTAAACAATAATCAGGTTGTTTAGT
Source organism: Lordiphosa stackelbergi (assembly GCA_018904235.1). NCBI lineage: Eukaryota > Metazoa > Arthropoda > Insecta > Diptera > Drosophilidae > Lordiphosa > Lordiphosa stackelbergi. The sequence goes on from JAEIFU010000378.1 coordinate 106,197, forward strand.
TGATATTTAAGGTCGAACATTCATCAGTATTAAATTCTTAGTTTCACTATTTTAAGAACGCTTTTGTTACTCACTCGATCGAGTTCTTTTAGCAAAGAATGCAAAAGCTGTTTTTACACTTGTCATATATCTCTAACGAGAGCGAAAGTTAAAGTCAGCTCCCGTTACTAACGTCCGAACAGTATGCAACATTTTTTTAACGCTGCTTTGTTATATCCGATCTCGATGAAAATTTTAGGGATTATAGATATCTTTATGATTGTTCATTTAGTGAATTTGTATCGGGGAAACCCGATACAACCTCAAGAAACAGCTCAGACCGTTTTCGGAGTGCTAAGGGCTGCCGAAAACCTTAGTGTTGCCACCGAAATGCAGGGCTAACTTCAACCGAAATTGTCAAATTTTCAAATTCAAATCCAACCGACATGTGACAGCAGTCGACGATCTTCAGCGCGGCCATCCTTGATGTTGATATTTTAAGTGGCTGACTGTGGCAACTCTACAGAGTCAGTCGGGAAAAATCATCTGAGAGCAGAACACGTTCTTTTTCAAAGCCTTCTGCTTTACGTTCGCTTTGTGCTCATTTTTATTAACTACCACACTCCTATCCGCGCCTCGTTGGCGCCTTTAACTATCATTTCGTGAATTCTATAATGTAAGTTTAAGTGATTAAATAAAGACAGTGCTCTTAGAAATCGTATTTCTTCGCAACTCAACTTCCCGGACTTAACATTTCTCCAAAAACGAACATTAGTGGGTGAAAATCAAGTGCGACAAGCTAAAAGGTGCGTTTTATATGTACGACTTGTGTATTGTATATACATATGTATGCGGTAAGCAGGGATCGTAAATAAGAGTTATCAGTTTGAAAACATTGAACCTGAAAAAAATTATCTACATTAATGGGAAAATCTTAGATATATTAATTCAGGATGCAGTATCCTGTTAACAAGATAAATTTTTATTTTTAATTATGAAAATTATGATATAAAAATTAAATTTCAATTTTTATTTAAAAATCATAAAATATAAGTTATTTTTCAATTTTTATAAAAACTAAACAGAAATAGTTTCATTTATAGCAAGAAAAACCCCGGTTTGAATGCTACTCTGTACTCAAACTATTGGTTACTGTGTTAGAAGCGGGGAGGAAATCTCTCTCACTAACATTAGCAAAGCCCAGATTGGGGAACACACACAGTCACAAAGGTACTGGCAGCCAGCACTGTTCTTATGTGTGCCGGATTTTGCTGTCAAGTCGTTTAGGAATTCCCAAACGATTATGGTAGCTCCGGGATGGAGTAAGAGTCGTTGGGGCCAGTACATTAGGCGAAGGTCTCTGATGATCTGGTAGAGGTACCAGTGAAACAGCTGTATGACCACCTAGCCTCCTTTGTGTTGTATTGTGTTTCCTGCTTTTTGAAGTTATGTGCAAACATAACGAGACCTAGAGCCAGCGTACTATTGATGGTTTTATAAAAAATCTAAAAATTAAAGTTATATTTCAATTTTTATTAAAAACTCCAAAAACAAAAATTATTTTTCATTTTTTATAAAAAAATCCAAAAATAAAAGTTATTTGTCAATTTTTATTATAAAAATTGAAAATAAAAATTGAATGTAAATATCTTGAGAACCGCGAAGGTATTGCCAAATTTTTTCTGGCAGCACGCAGTCTATGTCGCGCCATAGAAGTCCTACCTCAAATCGCCCATTTACCTTGACACACGTTTGGTCTAAAATCTCGATGGCCATTTTGTCGTCCTTTGACTGAAGATTGCGAGGTTTGACTGCCTCTAGGCTAAAGCTGTCCTTAACGATCTCATGTAGTTCTTGCCACTGACAATCACAATGATGCATAGTCCAATGTTTTGCCTCTTTTGACGATCCTTGAATGCTCCAACCAAGTAGACACTTTGACGCAATAGGTTGATCACGAACGAAATTAAAGCTTAACGAAATTAAAATGAAAAACTTGTAGCAATGTTTAATTCTTACTGTCTTTAAAAATCAGTGATGCTATTAGCATTCCTAGCAATTTAGTTAATCTCTCTAGCTACTCTGATTCTCGAGACATTGCATATTAAAGAAGTCTTATAAAAAAAATTTATAACGATATCTCAAGGACATGGCATAAAAATACCCTAACTTTGCGCCAGATCAGATTGCTTTGAAGTAATCTATCTTCAGGCTGCACCCCTTCCCTTATCGGTTTAGATCAGGGGTGCCCAGAATCAGCTTACCAGTACGTCAAAGCCAATACAAATGCATAAAATATATTTCAAGCAACACAAACAATACGAAATAGAATGAGAAAACTATTCCTTTGTGTACCACAATGGGCAAGGGCGCCCCTGGTTTAGACCCTTTGCCTTCGCCCAAAGTGCGGAAGTCAATCCGTTCGATCTCTGTGTCAAAGATGCTTAAAGTTGGAAAAGAGTACATTAGATTGACGTACTCAATGGGCACTTTTATGCAGTGGAGTCGCGCAGGCGCGGGGGGCCTCCCCGGGCGTCAAATTTTTAGCTGCGGCAAATATCCGGGGAGGCGAATTTAAGGGGCTGCAAATTTCTGGGGCGCAAAATTTCAGAGGCGGCAAATACTTACAATATATGTAGGGGAGAATGGGGGGTTTTGAGCCAGTGGGGGTTGTGAGCCACTCATATATTGGCCACAAAAAAAATAATGTACAACTTTTTGTTTATGTCAAGTGTCTCCCTTCTTATTACCTAAGTTTTGGCAAGCAACCTATCAGTCAACACGTTCTTTAAGTTTGGCACCAAAACGCGATTTTAAAAAAAAAGTGTTTTTTTTTTCATTTTGACTTGTGAATATTAGTTAAATTTTTTTCGTAACGCCAAAAGTAAGTATGAAGAAAAAGACTTTTATCAATTGCCTTTTTGATAGAAATATGAATTTCCAAAAAAAAAATTATATTTAGGTTATGTGACGTCAAATGGTCGGATTTGACTTGCAAAGGGAATATTGCAATGATGCGCAATAAAACAGAGGAAAAACGGTCCAAAGAGTAAAAAAAACATTAAAAAGGCAAGCAAAGAAACAGCCACCACCAAAAAGTGATCGTATATAAAAGAAAACAAGCCTGATGCTGTCAATCTATTTTCACTTTTCATTAATATTTCATAATTCAGAATATGAGAAAAATTGTAAATTTTTCTATTTAATAAAGAATAACTGCTATAAAACACGAATTTTAATCTTTAAAATGGGTGGCTCACAACCCCCCACAAATTTTTGAAATGTTACAGAACGAAAAAATATTCACTTTTGGCAAAGTTATGTTCGAAAAACAAAACTATGATCACAACCCCCCACTCTCCCCTATCGATATTCTTTTAAAAAGACTCTGCTGGTATTTCAACACGGAGAACGATGCAAGATTCTGCCCTATTCGATCCAGTAATTAAATAATTATTTATTGAATGCATTTAAGAAAGCTTACAAGTCAGCTTTAAGGCATGAAAGATTTTTATGTTTAACTAACCACTACTTAACATGAAAGAGCAGTCAAACATGTCCGTTTTTAGATCTTTTGTTTGTCTTAATTAAAGATATTCGGGACTCCATATCCTCCACGATTTCATACTGTTTCTTCCTATCAGGCCCCTTCTAGATATTGATTATGTTTTTAAGGGTGTATGCGGGAAGGTGCAGGCTTCATAGTAAGCTTTGAAATTTCTTATGAATCAAAAGTTGTTTCGAATATGCTGAACAATAATCCCTCAATCACCTCGCCTTGGCTCGAGTGCACTGTATTAAAATTTTGCAGTTTGTATTTATTTTCACAGCATTCAATTCTCAACTTGTGGGCCTCTGGATAATTTTTTTTTTTTTTTTTGGTTTTCATAGGTAGCGTCTTTATAGATTCCAGTTATGAATATCATTCGTTTGGAGACTTTCATTAAAATCGGATGAACATATCGTATAGCTCCCATATAAAAAACTGGCAGGCATATATCATGTTCATACCCTTCCTAACCCTAAAAAAATCACGCAAAGAAAACCTTCGCTGCGCAAACTGCAACAAATGTTTCAAACGGGGATTATATCATATTTTTTTAAAATCCTATTTCAGATATCAAATCATATATCAATATCTTCATTTCGTTGAAGAACTATGGTTTCTATATCATCATTTTGGAGTAGATAAAGCACTATCCAGTGAAGGATAACTTCAATGGCCAAAAAAAACATTGCACAATATATTACTAAAGCCATGACTAGTCCCTGCAGATTTTCAATGTTCTTCGACTGTTGAATATTCCCGAATTGAATGAGAAAATGTTGCACGAATCTCTTACAGCATGAGACAATCCAGGGAAGCATTAAGACGAGGTAGTATTTGTTCATATTCTTTCCATTCAACCGTCGGGGGAAACAGGGCAAACATCGAATTGTTGACAGTAGCGCCAAACCCGTAAACAAAGCCGATAAGCAAATATTCCGAAAAATATATGGATAATGGTAAATAAATTCTGTTTTCTCAAAGTGACCCGTCTGCTTGATCATCGTCACATGTGGTACGGCCCTGATCCAGGCTAGCAAGACGGTGGCATAGATGAGCTTGCCAAGTAGTTCTAAAGCCGCCATTTCTGTGAGTAACTAGAAGTTTTTGCTTTAATGTGAAGAAGTTTCTAATTTGTGATTGTTTCGACTTACCAACTTGGAAATAGAAAATAGTTCCAGGAAATGTTGATTTCTAACTGAATCAAACTAAGCAGATTAAAATTGTGTGAAAAATATTTAGTTTACTGATGTAGTTTATTTGTCTACGGCCTACTATAGTAGATACGTACATTATAAATTAAAGGGCGTAGCAGAATAAGCATACCAAAACTGCACCCACTCCGATCAGCACCAAAATTAAATATGTTGTTACCATCAATGAGAAGCTCACTCTCCTAAATTTGTAATCTTCTAATCGCTATTGGAGTAGGCATTTTAGCGCGACGTGTTTCTGTTTGTGGTGCAAGCCGGCAAGAGGTACGCCTTTAAATTCTGTGAGAAACTCCGTACATCTGCGACATTGACGTTTGATATGATCAAACAGGCTTATCCAGATGTTGCTTTAGCAAGAAGTGGTGTGTTTCGGTTCCACCAGGCCATTTTGGAGGGCCGGGAAGAGGTCGCCGATGAAGACCGTGCTGGAAGACCTTCGACAAACTCCGACAATGTGACTCGTGTGCGCAAAGTTTTGAACGACCTATTATTCGTCTAATTGCCCAGATGTTAAATTTACCAAAATCTGTGGTTCATGACGTTGGGACGGATCATTTAAGCATGCGCAAGGTGTGCGCGAAGATGGTCTCAAAAGTTAACTTGAAAAGTTACTTCTTGTGAACAGCTACCTGACCAAGGCCGGCATCCCAACGCTTCCGCAGCCGCCCTACTGCCCAGATGTGGCCACCCAGACTTTTTTTTGTTTTCTCGCCTGAAAAGGCCGATGAAAGGCAACATTTTGAGACGAAAGAGGGGATTCAAGCAGCATGCACCGCTGCTCTCAAGGCTATTCCGGAGAATGCATTCCGTGACGCCTTCAACGCTTTGAAATCGCGCTGCATCGACGCAGATGGAGCCTATTTTGAAAGTTTTTAAAGAATTGCAACGATAGGTACAATTCCAGAGGTAAGTCAAAACTTCTTATTTATTAGAGTAGGGTCGTTCACTGGCCATTTTTTTTAAAAGAGAATTTTAAAGAAAATAGCATCCCTAACTTTTTTTGGGAATATGTAAAATTTGTCGAAAGTCGTAAATAGGTCTTTTTTCGCATGCTAGGTCCAATAAAATCGATATTTTCTCCGTTGCACTCTCGATTTAGTTCCCGACACATTAAAACATTTTTTTGTCCTACTTTATTTCATACATTTCGTGTCAAAACATACAATTAGTAATTGTATTGAATGGTTTAGTTAGAAAATGGGGTATGTGAAAGAACTAAAACTCTAATAGCCAGTAAATATCAATTTCTATGAAATAATTCGTATACTCTATTGAAAAATGTGTATACACTTTATATATATGACTCTTGCAATTAATTGTTTCTTAATCTATAAAAATACATAAATGATTGTACACACATTAATATATATACTTTTCCTTAAGCTGAATTACATTCTAAATTTTCTCTTAAAAATATTAGCTATATTATTTAAACATTTGCATGTTAGCATTACATATTATATCAATCTCCATTATATAAGTAATATTTCCATTATGCTTGTGTTCCATATGTATGTTTCAGGTTTATTACAGACATTATGAAAAATAATCCCCAATATTTTTCATATCACACTAAAGGTTTTTCGTACTAAATAGAAAACCAATACTCCTAGTATAACTAGCAAGTATTAGTACTTAAGACGACAATTTATACACTGCTTGACAGTTAAATACGATAAAAATCATGCAATACAAAATCATCAGAGGGATTGTAATTGCCATCAGTGCGCTGCAAAAATAAGAAAAAAAGCCATCGTTTTTAAGTCGCCTTTAAATTTTCAAGACTAACATATAGTGTAGGGAATATATTGGGTGTGTGTCGAGTGGAGTATTGCAGGGACACCCAGTTATTTGGTCCTATTGCATGGTCTAGGTCATCAACATCCACTCTAAGTGTTAAGCCTTGTTAAGAATCGCTGCCAAATCGAATGTTAAGTCTAGTACTAAGTGCGTTCAAATTTTCCTTTAGCTGAAAAATTCCATATAAAAAAAGTAAGAGTGTTGCCGTCGAGTGCCCCGACTGCAAAATACCGTGTACCAACTAATGTGGTTCCTATGGCTTTGATTTTTTAAGTTTATATGGGGTTAACTTCTTTGACTGAATATATTTTCGTGCGGCTTGAAATGTTTCTCATAGTTTCGAGACGGACGAACAGATGGACATGACTAAATCAACTCGGTTGTTGATGCTAGGGTCGGAGATGCTGTTACGACAATTTATACACTTATACTTTGTTTCCACAATTTCATTATCCCCTTTTAATCATTTTTAATGGGTAAAGGGTATTAATATTGCTTAAGAAATTGTTCCCTGCCTCGTTCGGTAGTTTGGTATCCAGAAAGCCAAGCAATGCACAAAAGGAATTTCGAGTGTTGCCAGTTTTTGAGTTTTTTTGTAAATACTACCAATTTTAGATGAAATTTGTATATGAGATAGGTTATATGAGTTCCTTTATCAATAAATATAAATCAATTATAAAAAACATCAGAAAGAAAGTCATTAGAGAAAGGCTTGTCATGTTGCGGATCATAATGAGACAAATATTAAAAACATCTTGGGACCTTACTTTCTACAACTCTTAGCTCTTACGTTAAATAAAGTGCTACTAAGGAGCTATCCAAAAACCAATATGCGAAAATTTACATCACAATTTGTTTTGTTTTTCTTTATAGTGAAGGCTAAAAAATTCGTACTTTGTCACGTTCGTAGCCGTGGAAATGCCCATATGATTTGTGAATTCCGGTTGTTTTTGCAAATAATTTGTACCTTTATGTAAGGCATAGGCTTATTTGAATTTAAGTGGAACTGTTATGAACTCTTCTTCTAGAAGAGCGTTTTTTTAAAGTGGTGTCCCATAACATAACTATTCCCCGATTTGGTCAGAAAATGGACCATTATCTTGGTTATCTGGCCGAATTATATTTTTCATAACACGTATCCGTCGCATCTTCATTGGGTTCACGAGATATTCTTGGCCATTGGGACGATGGATAATCTCAAGAATAAGAATTTTATTAATGAAAACATTTTTGGAGGTGAGACTTGAATGTCTTGAAGTCTATCGAAAACGCAGCAAACGAAAATATATTTCCACTTTATAATTTTTTAATTTATAGGAGGAGGGAGGGTGTCCACGAAAGTGAAGGCATTAATTTACTGGAGGTAAGAATTGATGTCTACCGAAGAGGCAAATGATTACTATTTTGCTAAACCACAGCAAAAATTACGAAAAAAATAATTATAAAGAAATTCTTTTTAAAATATTAGTCTATCAGTGGAGAGAGTTAAACACATTTCTAATGGGTGTCCAGTTTTTATTACTTTTGCATTCAAATTCAGACATAAGAGAAAAATATTTTTAAGGCATTAATATGCAAAAACAAACTGAATAAGAAATGCATTTGTGATCGCTTTCCTTTGAGGAAAAATATTTCTCGAATTTTTGGTGAAAAAGGGCGTATAGACAATAACCCACTCAGCTCCAGGCACAACTCTACTACTACTAATCTGGTTACACTGCATTTAACGATCCACGAAAGGAAAATCTGGTCAATTTTTTGAAGAAAAATTCGAACGCCCTACTACGCAATGTACTAGACTCTATAACCAAGAAGAAATTACCTTTACAAATGAAAAACATTTAAAAAAAAATTAAATCAAATATGTATTAACTGTAAACAGTTTGTTTAGTTTCTTTCTTATTAATTCCTTTAATCACTTGGTTAAGAAGACCTATCCGGTGAGATTCTGCAGAACGATTGGGTCTAATTATTGACCGGCAGCGTATGTTTAAGGTTCTTACGGGAAGCGGTATAAAATACGGAGGTTGACAGTTGGCCGTCATTTATGTAAAAAATGATTGTCAATACCCATGCTTAATTTTAGCTATCCGGCATTTCAATGTTACAGGTCAGTAAACATTAGGACTGACCTAAATCTTATCAGTTGAATTTGGAAAAGCCTGCACAATTTGAAGTCTTAAATAATAAATGTCCTATATTAAGTAATCCGTTATTTACATACATAAACTGCCTGACGAATTCAGTAGACTAGATTCCTGTTGGTAACTCCTCTCATAAGCTCTTTTCAACTGTACCATTATTTTCACAATTTATAACAAATTATTCACAACAACCAAAAGTGTCGACGCTAGGATTTGTTGTTGTTGTTGCAGCTGTTGGCTACGTTGTTGTTATACAAATAGGGTATAAGATTGGGCTCGATTTCCAGCTGCTGACGTAGTATGGAGCTCATTACGAATTCCGTGGATACGATGTGACACTTGGGGTTGCCATGACGCGTCAGATCAGCGCACAAATGCATATCCGTTGGACAAGTAACAATGATGTAGGAATCCGGCGCTTGGACATGTGCCTCGGCAACAGCTGCACCGCTGCGTCTCTTCAGCTCCACTTTTCCGCCAGAGGATTCAATCATACGAATAATATCATCGCGCGCGGGAAACACATCGGGTGTCACATAAAAATATTTGCCCGAAAATAACGTGGAGCGTGTTGGAGCGCACAGCACGGTGTCTAGATCAAACTGCAAATTCTCGTCGACGGGAATGTGCTGGATGCGATGCGGATCGGTCGAAACAAATTTACCAGCCTTTGCGCTCTCCACAAGCCAGCTGGACTTTAGCACGTAGTCCACATGACAGCAAGCCTGGATCAGTTTACAGGTGCGGCTTTCTCGTGTCATTACCAAGTGTGTGGCCTCAACGGGAGTATCCACAACGATTCCGCCTAAAAGTCTGTAAGAAATCGAAGAATATATCAGTGACGGAATAATTTTGGTAACTGTTTGGTAAATGGGTAGGTAATTAGCCTTATCTCAAAAAAAAAGAGTAAAAAAAAATAGAGGGAAGCTAACTTCGGCTCTACCGAAGTTTATATACCCTTGGAGCAGTTATTTATATGTGTTGAAACAGACAATACTCATAACTGGAACGTATAAAGACGCTAGCATTGAAAACAAAAAAGTTATTCTTACTAGAACTATTTTTCCGACCGATCATAGTCATCCGATTTGATCAATCAAATTTGACAGAACATAAAAAATTGATCAGTAACGCCTTTGGGAGCGACAGCATTAAAAGCAAACAAGTTTTTCGTATTAAGACTTTTTTAGACCTATCTTTTGTATGCCAGCTATACCATATAGTTGCCCGATTTTCATACAACTTGCTGAAGTTATGTGAAAGCATAGATAACATATAAATACGAGGTTCGGAGACGTTTGCATGGAAATCAAAAAAGTTTTTCTCACTAAAACTAGTTTTTCGACCGATTTCCTACGGCAGCTGCATATATGCTATAGTCATCCGATCCGGACGGTTCCGACAAATGTACAGCGTATTTGTATCAAAAAACTTCGGGCAAAGTTTGGTCAAGATAGCATCTAAACTGACGGAGGAGATAGAATAGAAACAGACGGACGGACAGACGGACATGGCTATATCAACTCATCTCTTATGTGGTCATATACTTTATGTGGTCGGAGATGCTTCCTTCTATGCGTTACTAACATCCGGAAAATTTTAATATACCCTCTCCAAGGGTATAAAAATTCGATAATCCGCGAATTATGCAAAATTGCAACTACTTTGCAGAAGAATGATAGATCGCGTCAGAGACAGAAGAAAACTTTTGAGAATCTTCCCTTGGCGAAATCAAATTTCGCGAAATCAAATACGCATACCCTCTATTTTTATTCTGTTTGATCTTATTGACTCATAAAAAAAAGAGTGTGTGTAATGGGACGCACGGTACGAGCGAAGCTCTTTACGTTCAACCGACTTAAGTAATGGCAAAAATACACCTTTTGGATTCTGTATAAATAAATGTTATATAATTTTAAAAAATAATAGGTCACTGTTAAGTCACTGTTAAGTCACTGTTAAGTCTCTGTTAAGTCACTGTTAAGTCACTGTTAAGTCACTGTTAAGTCACTGTTAAGTCAGTGATATGTCACTGTTAAGTCATTGTTAAATCACTGTCTAACAGATAACATTATAGTTTATAGCACAAAATTCAAAATTTGACCTCAATGCAGCCACTCTCTGGTAATCCCCACCAAATCCCTACCAGATCCCCACCTGACCCACCCCAGATCCTTTCCAGATCTCTCCCAGATCCCCACCTGATCCTCTTCAGATCCCCACCAGATCTTCACCAGATCTGCAACAGATCCCCACCACATCTCGCCGAGATCCCCACCTAATCCTCACCAGATCGCCACTAGATTTAAACCAGATCCCACCAGATCTCCATCAGATCACCACCAGATCACAACTAGATCACCAATAGATCCCCGTCAGATCTCCACCAGATGTCCACCAGATCCCCACCAGATCTCCATCAGATCCCCACCAGATCACCACCTGATCCGCACTAGATCCCCACCAGATCCACACCAGATCAGCACCAAATCCCCGCCAGATCCCCACCAAATCTTCACCTGATTCCCACCACTTCCACCTCACACTATCCCACTCCACACACAACCCACCTGCTTCTACTGTAAAGATAAAAGCTGCTGATTTTGCAAATACAAAAAGAGAGAATTCAAAGAGAGAATTCAAAGACATCCCCCAAAAAAATCTGTCGCAAAGACAAAATTTTTCAAGATTTACTCCCCCAGTCTGACGTCCGTAAAAGAGCTTCGCTCTAAAAAAATATTATTGAGATTTGGCAATGATAACCTGTGCCGACTTGACGCCAAACTTTTACATGAAAATTTGTACAGACTTACTACACTACACAGTACAACACTAAAAAAAACCCCCATCATAAGACACTTAAATTTTGATGAAAGGGTCCCCTTTAAGCATCACCTCATATCCAGTTTTTTAAATTTTTTACTTGCAACACACAACGACAACAATTTTAAATTAGTTTTTAATGGTTTAAGACAGTGTCCGGCACCCGTTGTATACAAGTAGCGACGTCCATCCTCTGTAGCAGCGGCGTCGATACACAGACACTATGCGAGCGTACACTGCTCTCTTTTGCAATAACAAACAAGTGCTAACTGAGAGCGCTCTCGCGTGCCTGCACGCACACATGCAAAGGCAAAACAATCATGTGTGTTTTGCCGGACACTGGTTTAAGATACAATTCTCAAAAATTCAGAAAATGTGGACTGGGTCATTGGGAACGCAAAATTCAAAATTCACTTCAATCGTGCAATCGGTTAAGGTACCTTCAGAAGGGGTTGAACATTCGTTCTTGAACATCTTTGAAAGCGCACGGTAGATTTTTATTAAAATCGGGTTTTATGATGAGCTTATTGTATGTCCCTAAGATTTGATATGCCACAGCCAAAAAACCGCGCACCAAGAACAGGTAAAATTTTTATTACAATTGTATTTGGTTTACAAAATAGACAAGATGGCCTGAGCTGAAGTATTTAAATGATATGATCTGTTTTCCTGCTGCTAATGAAGCACGTTTAAAATTGATTACTTAATTATGTTTAGGCTGGATCAGAATTTAAAGTGAGTGGTGCATCTTCATATTATATTGATTTTGCTATAACCAAATGAAAAGTAAACAAAAGCCCATCGACTCGTTAGCGTCAGCTTTAGTAAGCAAGTACTGAAATGTTTCAATGTTAGTCGGCAAGGGTTATTATGGTCCTACCTTCTTAAAATTTTATTTATAACTGTTTTGACTTAAAAGTAAAAAATTTAGAGGGTATGCGTGAAAAAAAAACGAGTTTGACTTTTTGGATCACCCTACTGTATACCTTCAGAAAATTTTTTCTATTTTTTTTTTATTTGCTCAAACGTTGCAGATCCGACAATATTTTTTAGAAAAATAAACCAAATCAATATTTTTTCCGGCCCTCTTATATAATATAAAAAAATTTCTCATCGACTGTTGTTTTTTTAAAAACTCCATGATTTTTTTTTTTTTTTTTAGTTAAAAACTTCAAAGAAAGTTACAAAATCACGGCTATTTAAAAAAAAAATTAGACAAAAAAATATTTCCTTGGAAATTTTTGGACTTGTTTTTACCACTTCTTGACGCACTTTGACCCAAACTTCTTGAGAACTATTTGACTGATCTTGTATGCAGGAGTTCACAGTTCACCTTATATGTAAATGGGAAATGGAATACCTAGTTCCAGAGTTATGGACTTTTTCATTTATTTAAATTCATTTTCAGTAACCATATAAGATTAAGTATGTTTTAATTTTAAGAGGGTAATATTTTTGTGGTTGAATACAGCAAAGAGTTTGTGTCCCTTTTTTAGTTTTTTTACGCGACCAAATAGACCACATCCAGCCCGTAGTGAGGAGAATATTGCGATTGCAGCGAAGAGTGTGGCTGCAGACCTTGACCAAAGACATTAGAATATGAAGATGTGTAACGCCATACGATTTTTTTGCACAAGATTTTTCGGAACTGGCTTTTCAACTTGCTTTTGGCTCTCTTGAAAAGCCAGAGAGAGCGCTCTTGAGCCAGTCGCTGCATAGTGCAAAACCAATATATGGCCGTTCGGCATCTTAGAGATTATATTGGTCTTTGCCTTGACCTAACGATTCGACGCCGATCTAAACATTTGGGTTTATCGTATTCGACAACTCCGTTAATTTTACGCAATTTTAAAGTCTTACAAAATCCAACTAGTTCAGTAAAATATCCAACTCCATACCACCAACCTATAGACTTAAGTTCAAGTTCATAGCTTTAATATCTTCTGAGGTGTGGCTCTGAATCACTTTTTAACCGGTTCGATGCCGATCCTGATCCAGTAAAATATACAACTCCATATTACCAACCCGCAGAGCAAATTTCAAATACAGTCTTAAGTTCAAGTTTATAGCTTTAATAACTTCAAAAGTACGGCTCGGAACCATTTTATAGCCTGTTCGATTCCGGTTGTGAGGTACGGGTGTAGCCCAGCAATTAATGTGCTGGCCTGCTGTGCGGGAGGCGTGGGTTCAATCCCGCCTCGGACCATCTAATAAAAAAGTTTTTTTTTCTTTAGAAAAAAGCTTTTACACAACCGATCACCTTTACCAGCTATTAGCGCCAGCCGTGAAGTAACTATCCATGAAAAAGCTTCGCAGACTTTGCCATTCGGATTCTACGTTAAAATGTAGGTCACTTTATCTATTTGGAAAAATTATGAGCACACACGCCAAGAGATTCAGAGTAGCTTGGGTTGGCCCTTTAGGGCTGTATAGCCAATTATACATTACATTTACATAATACCAACCCAAAGACCAGATTTCAAGTTTATAGCTTAATTGACTTGTGAATTATGGCTTTGAACCACTTTTAAACAGTTCCTAACCGCTTTAAACTCGGATTACAGACTTGAGATACCATCTATGACTCTTTCCTGATTGGCATAAATATACTGTGAAAATTTTGTAAAGATCGGTTCAGTGGTTTAGACTCCTATATGGAACAAACAAACATACTTTCGGTTGTATTCATGTATATTCTGGACCACCTAGATCTCAAAGACTAGAAGAGCTAGAGCTGGCAAATTAAAAATGTAGACTCCTATTGTCTGCATTCAGATCAAGTTTGTTTCAAACTTTTGCCACGCCTACTATTGCCCCCAAAATATAAAACTGTAGAAAAACTCCCACAGTTTTTAAGATATAAGTAAAGTAAAGGGTACATGGAAGTCGAGCCGGGTCGACTTTAACGTACGCTCTCTTATTTTTGAAGTTCACGAGACAAAAAATGTAGTTCGACCTGCTTGTGTTAATCGAATCGCATACAAAATCTGCTGATAAATAATACCTCACTACTTCAACATTTGAGTTCAGTGGCAGTTTCTGACTTTCCGTAAAGTTGATGCTTTGTTTTATGTCTCTTTACTAAGTTTTTCTATTTTTCTATAGTCTCTTCTACAGGGCGGGGCAAGGGTAAATCCCTATCAGAGCATTCGATTATTTTGGAAAATAACGCCAAATGTCATTTGCGATTTTACATTTGTGAATTAAATAGATATAAAAACGAGAAGTCCAAGCTAACTTCGTCTTTGCCGAACTTTTTATACCCTTGCAAATGATTTAATACATCAGAGCCAGCATTAAAGCAAACAATTTTTTTTAAAAAAAACCCTTTTTCCACCCCATTTTCATGACAGCTATAAGATGTAGTCATCCGATTTTGACCAAAACTTCCAAATCTTTGTTAAAACGGTAAAATAAGAAATTTAAATAATCGCTGATGTGAGACACGTTAACACTAAAAAAAAAAAAGTTTTTCTCATTAAAACCCACTTTTCGACCGATAGTTCCTATGGCAGCTATAAGATATAGTCATCCGATCCGGTCGGTTCCGACATATTAGCAGTGTGCAGTAAAAAGAAGACTCTGTGCAAAGTTTCAGCTCGATAGCTTTAAAACTGAGAGACTAGTTTGCGTAGAAACAGACAGACGGACAGACAGACGGACGGACAAAGCTCAATCGACTCAGCTCGTCACCCTGATCAAGAATATATATAGTTTATAGAGTCGGAAATTAATATTTCTATGCGTTGCAAACTTTTGGGCAAAATTATAATACCCTTTGCAAGGGTATAATGAATGTTTGTCTGTCTGTCTGTATGCAAAATTGTATAATAATCATCATATCACGAAGATTTGATAGATCGCAATTGCAGACTCGTAAATGGTTAGATCAAACAGTCAAAAAAGACGAGTAAATTGGTGATAATTGAAACGTTTTATAAAACAGTTTAGATTATCATGAAGATTTAATAATTGGCAATTGAAGAACAATCGCTTCACTTCTTCGTTTTGTGTTTCAAATTCTAAAGGGGCGTAACAACGCACGCCGGGTACCTGCTAGTATTTCATAAATCAAACTAAAAATATTCGTGAGAAAGAAAATTTGATTTCGTCTCGATCCCACCCCACGTCCCGTCATGATCCTGACCAACAATTTTTAATTCAATTCCGTCCCGACGCGATCCCCCAATTTTTTTCTGAATACCTTCCCGTGCACATCTCTAAATTAAACTGACAATCCAAATGTTCAAATGTTTTTAGATAGATTTTACAAATACTCCAAGCAATGCTTCTTGAAATTAGGCAGTATTCAGCATGTTGCACTTTTGTAAGCTTTAAATTTGTGACGCATTTCCCATATTTAATTAACAATTGCACTTACACGACAGCTTTTTTAAGAGCCTCAGCATCAGCCACTTGAGAAAATATGACTTTCGGAGGTTTTGTGGTTTGCGGGTACTCAATGCACACAATTTGATCAGGCAGCTGCTCCTGCTGGAAGGAGTTTAGTTTCTGACGTTTGAGTTTCTGCTCGTTGCTATAAGGATCCGATAGATGTCGTTTGACGCGCTCATGTGCCTCTTGGGTAAGATTGATGGGTGCTTTCCAGGCAGCTGTTAAAGGAATTACAAATTATTTGAATCGATAAAGATAGAGCAGCCAACCACTCACCTAGCAGGTGTGGGACCAGATGACATTCGATGCGGAATGGAGCTGGCAGCATGTATTGCTGATACTTAGGACTTTCGTATTGTGTGAGACCGCTCAGATTACCAATGCACACATCGCTTAACCACAAAGCATTCACCATGGGAATGTTCCATTCCTTGGCAGCATTGAATTTGTTGCCCTCGAGTTGTTTGCACACCACCAGGGTGTTTACTTTGGACAGATATGATGTGTAAATAGCACCACATTCCTCTGCCATTTGCTGCAGTCGTACCACATCTTCACCCTCGAATCCCTCCGAGGTAATGATGTAACGCTCCAGCGGCTTCCGATAACCAAATTGACTTGGGAATGGCAGATGAAGTGGTTGCCAGGGCGGCATTAACTGCCGTTTGAGGCAGATATCGCTTAGCCAATAAGCAGTCACACAACGCTTGGCATCTCGAAGAGCCTGCATCACCACCCCATGCCTTTGAGTGCGGCAAATAACATGAGTCACTCGTGGGCAATATACACGCTCTATATCCCCACCAAACTGGCGAATGGTATCCAACCAGATGGGCAACTCATCACTGTCTGTCTCGTCATATTCTACGATATAGAAAGTGCATCCAACGAGGAAGAGGTCAGCGGGTAGCTTTAAATTCGGATTGTGACCGTAGAACTGAGGTCGAGGTGGCATCGGGATTGGTGGTTGTCCCGGGCGCACTTGCATATAGCCATGTGGAGCTCCTGCTACAGGCACACCAACCCCCACGGGCAGCTGTTGTTGCTGAGGAGTGGGAACTACAATCTGCTGCTGCACCAGATGCTGTGGTGGGGCCTGTTGTTGCTGCTGTTGTGGGACGGCCACAACTCGCATTTGTTGCTGCTGCTGCAACATTTGTTGCTGTTGCTGCTGGAGCATGAGCAACTCCTGCTGTGTTCGAGCCGGACCTGCCACTCCCACTGCATGCTGTTGGCCCATCATTCTGAGAGCACCCGCCGCAGACGCCGGTTCCACATGTTGTTGGGGTGCGAGTTGCTGCTGCTGCTGCTGTTGGATTACCATCTGTTGTTGTTGAAGAATCAGTTGCTGTTGCTGCTGTTGCGTGGATCCAGTCATAACAACCTGCTGCACGATCTGCTGCTGCTGCTGTTGTTGTGATGGTTGCTGCTGCTGCTGAACATCGCCCATCGAAATAAGTTGCTGCTGAGTTTGCGGCTGTGCCCCGTTATTGCCCAGTCGATTGCTTAGCATATTTGCAAGTGCTGTTTTTGCCGTAGTTCGATTCATCTGCTGTGGTGTTTGCTGGGGCTGACCATCAGGTGCTTAGATAAAGGGAAAACACAATTTAATTGACACAGTTAGATTCGGAACTCTTATAAAGACTTACTTGCTGTAGTCATTACTAAAGTTTGCGTCATGACGTTTCCGCTAGCCGAAGACCCAGGAATGATTGGTCCACTACCCGGCGTAGTGGGTGTACCAGGAGTAGATGGAGGCTGCTGCGGTGGCTGAACTATTGCCTGCTGTTCGATAAGCTGCCCATTGGGTCCAGTGATAAGCTGAACGGTTTGTTTGCCCAGCTGTGATGGAGCTTGCTGCTGCATGGGAATCTGCTGGACACGTAGTTGCTGACGTTGCAGTAACATTTGCTGATTGGGATCGTTGGGATTGAAAGACTGAGCTTGTGGTTGCGATTGCTGCTGCTGCTGTTGTTGTGGGGGACCAGCGCCAGGCTGCTGTTGAATGGGACTCAATCCGGGTGCACCTCCGGCACGCACCACAACTTGACGTGTGCCCTAATTGAAGTATACCCAAATAATACAAGGTTAAAAGTTTGCTTAAAACTATAATATCGTTGGATCAGATATCTTCTTAATACTTGTGATCCGTGAGTGAGAATAGAAGCCATTTTGGGTCCTGTTCTTATATATTCTACTTTAATTGCGTCCTTGAACTCTTCAATTTTGTTCTACACACTTTTATACCCTTGAATACCCCCTTATATGATGCGCTTTCGTGTAAAAAGGCATACAGGCCTGTTCCCGTTTTCGATTTCGATTGAATCATGGGGAATCGTAATTGTTAAATGTCCAAAAACCGACTGTGTTATTCGACATTTAACTTCAAAATCCCGATTAATCGGCCTTTTAATTCAGGATTCAAAGTTTATCACTCATACGTACTGTTGCCCGTGCCTACATGTTTAATTTTTAGTAGTTGCCGTAGACTTGGTTTGAAGTCATAACATTTGACTAAAAGGTACCATGACCATTGGAAAAATAGTTTTTTACTTGTACAACCAACACAATATGTAAATAATACAAGGCTGCGAACCGGTCCTGAACCGAACCCCTTAGAACCGGTTCGGTTCGGGTTTTTTGAGTCCGACGAACCGGACCATGAACCGAACCTCAAATATTTTTGACTCCTCGAACCTGAACCCGAACCGGACCACTTTTTAGAAAAATTCGGTTCGGTTCAACAAATTAAGTAGTTTTTTCAACGACACATACAATATAGAAATATAGAAATTCCTTGTAATATGACTATCATTCAAGAAGTTCAAGAAGAGAAGTCAAGAAACGAATATGGATCGAGCAATAGAATTTTTAAATGACAACTGCAGAGCATAAAAGGAATGCAACTATGAAGAATATAATGTTGATGAAGGTTGCTCATGTGCTTCAAAAGCATTTCTTGAGTCGGACGATGACCAAGTTAACTCAATAAATTCCCTGGAGGACTGTATAATTACAGTTTGTTGTGCTGCACACGCTTAAAATTTAGTAGATAATGATTTTTTGAGGCAGTTTTGTTTGAAATTAATAGAGGTCGCACACTTCTCCGTACACACATTATATGAAATCTTTGCTTATAAAACAATTGAATTGAAATTGAACTCGGTTGAGTTAGGTTAACAAAATATGCGAACGTTTACTAACTATTAAAGATTTTTTAAAGTAGAGTTCTTTAAAAGAGCTCCACCTAAAAACATTTGATAGTTTAAAGTATCTTTTTATTGCTGCAGTTACTAGCAAGTGATTTTTATTCCGCTTGCTGTTTATTTCGAGCAACTGTTCTGAATTCTTTTGTTTATTACTATTCTTCTATTATGAGCTAATTACCCACATCGGCTGCAGTGCTCTACGACCCGAGATTTTAAACATTGTTAACTTCACATTACACATTACTGACATGCTGAAACTCCAAAAAGAAATTCTTATTCAACTTCTGATTGCGAAGAAGATAAATTTTTGAAAGCAGTTGAAGCAATAAAAAAATATTAATATCAAATCTGTAAATGATGTTATAGATTCCTTCGACTATTGTCCAATACATCGACAAATGTCGATGTATCCAAAAAATTTTGGAAAGGCGAAGAAAAGACGACTTAAAAAATATTGCGTTAACTAGCAACTCAGGAATTAGTTTAACGGGCCTTTTCAACACTTTACAATCTAAGAAGAATGCCTATTAATTTAAAATAAGCGGTTCTCAAAAGTTGTTAGTGTCAGTTAATGAATTTCTTGATTAAAAATTGCATTATTCACACGAAGAATATTATTTTTAAAAATTAGTGTTAATAAATCGAAATTATTCTTCTATGTTCAAGCGAACCGAGGCTCGAACCAACACCTTGGGTTCAGGGGTTCCGAAACCCGGCCCCCCAAACCAAACCTTAGGCTTTACAACAGGTTCGAACCCCGGGACCGAACCTTCTGTAAAATTTTAGAGGTTTGCAGCCTTGAAATAATATAATATTTAGCAAATATATATTTAGTAAAAATCGTATATTACAATTTTTTCCAAACAGATATAAATAACAAGATTTTAGCTAACGAAAAGTGAACAACATTCGAACCTATACATACATTGATACGGGACAAGAAACAAGTGCTCGCCTCGGAGTTTGATGTAAAACTAATTAATCCTAATGTTTGTTTTGGTCAAGTAAGTGTCTATATATGTGTGCGCAGTTCTCTGTGTCCGATTTAAAGTTCAGCCTTATATTTGTTGGTGTATTAATTATATACATCTCCAGAGTAAAACGCTTGTTGTAGTTACGCTTTTGCTGTAGAATACTTGTGGCATCAAAATCAGGAGAATGTCCGCTCTCTGCACAATGGGCCGCAAGTGCTGTTTTTTGTGTGTTAATCTCGTTTCGTCTTTTGATATCTGACCTGTGTCCAGATATTCTCGTCTTTAGTTTTGATTTTGTCGATCCAACATATATTTTGTCACATATGTTGGTCCGAGTACTGGAGAATATATGTCACTGATTTATATGTTTTGGTCTGTTCAGCTCGTGTTGTTGTGTATTCTTTTCCGATAACTTTGACGACGAACTTAATGATATTGTGGGGAAAGTCATTCTTGGTCAGTATATTTTTAATTTTGACTAAATTCTCAGTGTGGAAAATTTTATCGCTGCTATCTAATATTCGCTTAGCAAGATTTCTTGCTGTGTTGATTACCATGTTTTTTGGATGTTTAGAATGGTAATTTAAAATCCGTCCTGATGCTGTAGGTTTTTGATAACAGTTAACTTTTAGCGTGTTGTCAATCCTGTGCACTGCTGCGTCTAAAAATGGTAGTTTGTTGTCAGCTTCTAATTCTATTGTAAATTGTATGTCCTTGTTATATGAATTTAGCACCTGTAGAGTTGTTTGGATGTCCTCTGCAGGTTCTCTGACTATCGCAAAAAGATCGTCAACATATTTGATCAAGAGTCTGGTGGTTTTAAATCTTTTTAAGACTTCTTCCATTATATCTGCTATAATTGGAAAGGCAGGAGATCCCATGGGGAGACCTTTTAGTTGGATATACAGTTCTTTTTCAAACTTGAAATATCGGTTCTCGTTAATACAAAAAGTTAACTTTTCCCGAAATAGTTTTTGTTGGCATATTCGTGTGGTTCTTTATCAATTCCCATTTGTCACGAATTACGTCAATTGCCAGGTCAGTGGGGATACTAGGGAATACTGATATCACGTCGAAGGAAATAAGTTTCTCATCGTCAAAAATATGGGAGTCAATTATCCTTGTCTTAAATTCTGTTGAATTGCGCTCTTCGTGTTTTTTTTTGTGCAGTCTTTGATGACCAATGACAACTTCGTTCTCGCGGACTCTTGTTTCTCCTTGCTCCTAACTGTCTGCACTAATTCCTCTCCATCAGCTATGCATTTAAAGAGAGGAAATTGGGTTTTGCATAGAGGCAACGCGAACTTTGGACCCTTCGAAAGAAGTGCTTGAACGTTTGGCGGGAATTCCATTGTTGTTGTGTTCACAAACCACTCTTTGTTGTTGGTGGGTGTTCTCCGTAAATATTTCATACCACTCATTTCGCAGCCTCTCATATTTGTCTAATTGTCGTTCCCTTATTGTTGTTGCTAGTTTTTAAGTTGCGGCGCTCACTTTTGAGCAGATGGTCGATGCGTCTGCTATGCTAATTTGTGTTTGAAGTTTTGTTTTGGTGTTCTTTAAATGTTTGGTTTCCTCGGCTATTTTTTTGTGCTTAAATTTAATAAGTACGTTAAGTAGCTTTGTTTGAAAGAGTCTGACGTGTCTATCTAGTAGCTGTTGTATGTCCGCAGGAATGTCATGTTCTTTATAAAAAATATGTCCCTTCGTTGTGTTTTGAATAAATTTAGGAATTAGTCTAGTCTTCCTACACCTTAACAGAAATTTTAAGCTAGTTTTTAGTTTAGTCTTTTGATGGACATCGACTGGAACTTGTGTTCGTTCTGGTGTTGCTGTTGTGGTTCACGCGTAACAAGATTTTTTATGAATAAAAATTAGAGTTCTAAGTTTAAGCCAAGATTCAAGAGTCAGTTCAATAATTTGGTTGTCAAAGGTCGTTATATGCTCAGAGGGCTTGCGGTCAACAACATATCTCGCAATAGAGTGGAAGGTAACACGGAGTAGGTGCATACTGTTGGCATCACAATTTGTAAAAATTTCTATACCGTAGAATAACACCGGGACTAAACAGAATCTTGTTATGAACATTTTAATGATCAGCGGTATGACAGTTTTTGAACCAGATAATTGCCTGAGAGACCCATAAGTTTTCCCAGAAGATTTTATGTGGTTGCTTCAGGAGAGAATTGTATTGAATTGTATTCCTAAGTTGCTGATTTTATTTACATATTCTAGGGCAGCTGAGTTGTATCAAGGGCTTTTTGGACACGATTAAACACTTAGATTTTGTTGGGTTTAATCCGAAAACATTCTGCTTTGCCCTGTTGCATATTTTAAATAAGTTTTCATTGCAAACACTGACACAGTCAACAATTTTAATTTGTTGTTATATATAGTTGCCAAACAAAATCCTGCTGATTTCTACCGGTATTTAAGTGTAAACGGTTTAAACTGTTGATACCGACAAAATAAAAAAATCTTTCAAATAAAAACTTCTTTTATGTGCAGGCATATAAGCTTTATTGTCACAGGATGCCACGCCCCATTCCGTCACCACAATTTAGAAAAAACTTCATATTTCTTAGTGAAATTTTCTTAGAACTGACGGTATGTTTTTTCCATCCATACAATTCAACTCCCCTAATGTATATTGCTTATGGGGTCGGAAATTATTATTTCTATGTGTTCTCTGGACAAAACTTCTGGACAAAATTATTATACCCTTAGCAGGGGTACAAAAATGGGAGTGAGACCTTAAGTTCGATTTCCATGAGAAGACAAAGCTTACCTGCTGTTGCAACCAAAGCATCTGCTGCTGCGCTGTTAGGCCCGCGGGCATTTGACTCTGCACAATAATGTGACCAGCGGGTACGGGACCCGCAGGTCGGGTGGCCACAACATTTCCGGGGGCTCCAGGACGAGGTTGATACGCCACTTGTTGCCGTAGCATGACCCTTGGCTTATTCTGCTGATTTAATTTCGTGAGGTATTCGGCTCGCTTGTGCGCATCCAACGAAATAAAGTGGGCATGGGTTTTTTCGTCTAGAACAATTCTTTGTTGTTGCGGTTGTGGCAACACAATTTGTTGCTGCTGTTGCTGAGCAGGCTGTTGTTGAGGTGGTGGCAGCACAAGTTGTTGTTGTTGAGGCTGAGAAGGTTGTTGTGGTTGCTGCACCTGTGGCTGTTGTGTTGGCCAAGGTGTTTGAGGACGTAAATTCAGAGCACTACGGGATGCAAATTGCTGTGGTGGCTGTTGCTGCTGCTGGGGTGTTGTAGGTCCACCTGGTAGGGGCGATGGCAAGCCAACACTGCTGGTGGGCGTTCCCGGTGTGGTCGGCTGCATTTGTCCAGAGGCAGGGCTTTGAGGAGACCAATGCGGTTGTTGTTGCTGCATTTGCGGATGATGCTGAGGGGATTGTTGCTGCAGAAGCAATTGCTGCTGCTGCTGCTGCTGTGGAGGGGGAGTGCGTTGCGGCAATTGCTGTTGCTTAATAAGAACCTGTTGCATTATTTGCTGCTGCTGTTGGGCCTCAATTGGTAGTTTTTGTTGTAGAAGTTGTGGCTGTTGCTGTTGTGTTGGTTGCTGCTGTTGTATAAGTATTTGTTGTTGTTGTTGCTGCTGCGGCGGACCTACAAGTGGTTGTTGCTGTGGCGGTCCCACTAGTGGTTGCTGCTGTTGATGCTGCTGTTGTTGTTTTTGTTGCAGCAGCTGCTGTTGTTGTATATATTGCAAGCGTTGCTGGTCGCTTAGTATCTGCTGGTTAAGAACAATTGGCTGTTGTGGTTGTTGTTGCATTTGCATGCGTTGCTGTTGTGGCATCAGCTGCTGCTGTTGCTGTAAAATTTGCTGTTGCTGCACCAGCTGCTGTTGCTGCTGCGATAAGTTTGTTTGATTCACAATAAAAACATTTTGATTTTGCTGATTTTGGGCCAAAATTTGCTGTTGCTGCTGCACGCTAAGCTGATTAAACTGTTGCTGGCTGATAATAAATTTTTTCCCCTGCGGTTGTGGCATGGCTTGAGTTTGCTGTTGCGGTTGCTGTGGTGCCAAGACTTGTTGTGGTTGCTGTTGTATCGGCTGCTGTAGTGGCTAAAAACAAAGGAACGGTAAGTAGGTAGGGGAAATTATTATATAACATGATGGATTAAAAATCTAAGGAGCAATCTGATTGAAGTTTCAGGGCAACCTATCGAAAGTTGAACAGATTTGAATTAAGTGGAATGTTCTCCTAACCCCTCCTAAACAAACCCCAAAGTTAGGCGGCTTAAAAAGTTTTGCTTGGTCGGAGGTTCCAGTTGCTAGATGTATGTGCATATGAAATGAGTTTTTTTCTTAATTCTGTAATTAGTTTAGAAGTTGTGAGTGAAAGATTTGCATTAGTCTTTAATTGATTTAAAAATAATATTTTGTTGTGTCCAGTGCAAGTTAGCCTCTGTGAATTCTAAATGTTCGATTTCGATCGCTTCTCTTGGACATGTGGATTCTCTTTTATGGATCTAGTCCCGTTTTCATTGGGTACTAGATACTTTTTACGTGATGAACTTCAAAAAGTAATGGAATTGAAAATATGTCTGGTAAAAATAAATAAAAAATTTGAATATCGCGAAAGGACTTATTCGGATATCACTTTCATTAAGTTTTGACAAATTGGGATGCGTTACGTCTTTTATATAGAATTATTGAGTAAATCAGTCTGAATCGTTGAACTCAAACTCAACGATTCACGGTTGAAAAATGTATCATATAAAATTTGACTTAATGTGAAAATCGGATCAGGCCTAGATCTCCTTCCATTGTATGATGGTATTAAGTATCATACCTGTGGTTGTGGTGGCTGTTGTTGCTGCGGAAACTGTCCCAACATCTGCTGCTGCTGTTGTGTTACTTGTTGCTGCTGCTGTGGAGGTGGCTGAATCGTTTGCTGAATGATACGTACTTGCCCACTAGACCCAAGAGCAATTTGTTGTTGCGGCGTGAACTGCACTTGTTGCTGCAGTGGTGGCTGTTGCTGTGAAACCTGCTGTTGCAGGTGTATCATTTGTTGCTGTTTCTGCTGAAGATTCATCATATGGCTTTGGATTATCTGTTGGCCCTGCGCCGTGGATGTGTTTATCACATGACGTTGTGTAATGACCTGTTGCTGTTGACCAGGAGCCATTTGCTGAGGTGCAGGAGACTGTTGTGGTTGGGTTTGTTGCTGTTGCTGCAGTGGCTACATTAATCACATAATTTGTAGTATTATCCGATCAATACATTTTGTCAGCGGTCTAAACAGTATACATACTTGAGGCGGCGGTTGTGTTTGTTGTTGCTGGATTATTGGTGTAGTAGGTTGTTGCTGCAATGGCGATTGCCGGGGCGATGGAGTGTGTTGCTGTTGCTGTGGCGTCATCTGCGACTGCTGCAACTGCTGCTGCTGTTGTTGCTTTAACTGTTGCTGGCGCATGATTAAAGAGTCCTGATTGCTGCTCAATGCAGATCGACTAAGAACTTGCGCCACCTGGACAGGGTCAGTTGGATCAATTGGCTTTTGTTGCAGTGGTTGTTGTCCGGTTACGGTCTGATGCTGATGCTGTTTACTTTGCATAGGCGGAGTTTGGGAGATTTGTGGTGACTGTGGAGCCGAAACATGCTGAGGACTTTGCTGCTGTTGTTGTGCCAGTTGTTGTTGTTGCTGCAGTTGCATGCGTTGCTGTTGATGCACCGGTTGCTGAAAAGGCTGAATTTGTGGTTGCTGTTGTGGTTGTGGCTGCTTTGGGTGATACAAATGACATAAGAATGAAATTAGATGCATTAATAGTTCAGGTATTTTTTTAACGTTTAGGCCAAGGCATCAACAAGAAAACAAAAAGGCTAAGCTAACTTTATCATTGGTCCAAGACAATAACATAAAGACATACAATTTTACCCAAAGTTTACAAATCTGTTTGAAAGCATTTAAGGGTACTGTATACCTTCGGGTGTCATTTTTTAAAGGATTACAAAAAAGTAAATTACACAAAAACTATAAGCGGTTTTTTAATTTGATAGCTAA
Organism: Lordiphosa stackelbergi; assembly: GCA_018904235.1. Taxonomy (NCBI): domain Eukaryota; kingdom Metazoa; phylum Arthropoda; class Insecta; order Diptera; family Drosophilidae; genus Lordiphosa; species Lordiphosa stackelbergi. The sequence continues at coordinate 132,317 of JAEIFU010000378.1, forward strand.
TCGGTTAAATTAAATGTAGAAATTTTTGTTCTTGCTTTTGTTTTAACGGTTGTTTTTGTGTTCCGGATAAAAGTTGGCCAAAAATTTAAAACCTAGGCCCATGGTTGCAAACATTTTTTAAGAACGGATTATCTGAATGTGAAAACGAACACGAAGTTTTTGCCATTCCATTGGTCCTAACTCCGTTATTTTTAGACCGATCAAAAATATCCTAGTTCACACCAGAATGGTGGGTATTAGGAGTAATAAAAAAAACAAGAATTGGATAATCGGTCAAAAGTTACTCTTTAAATTTTTGCAACCATTTGGGAAAAAATGGTTCCGAGATAATCACATTTAAAGTTTCGGTAACTGTTTTTGATATGAACATTATTTTTGATAGATTTCAAATTTTTATTTGGTGCATTTGGGTATTAGCGTTATACCAAAAAAAAAATTATCAAAGTCGGTCAAATAGTTGTCAACAAATTTGGTTCAAAGTGCGTCAAGACATGGTAAAAAATAAATCTTTAAATATTTCCAAGTAAAATATTTTTTTCACAATTTTTTTTTAATTTAGATGATTTTTTAACTTTACGAGGGTCGATAAACAAATTTTTGCACATAATACAGGGTGGGATGAAAAACAATTTCGTTCAAATGACCACCACGGCTGACTTGGCGACATTCCAGTTTCACGAACTCGCCTCACGAATTGATCCACAAATTGATTTTTCGAAACATTTTGTTTGTTAAATGTTTGTTACCACTTTGGAAATATGTTTTTAATATTTCCGAACTTTCTTCAAACTAATAGCGACCCATTTCATAAATGTCAAAGTTTTTACTAAATATTAGTCGCTTTCCCGTTAACATTTGAAGTTTTTAAAGTCAAATTATGAATAGATCAAATACCAAACACTAGATGGACCACCCTGTAGGGTCGGAAAAAGAATTTTGCTTATTTTTGTAAAACATTTTTTTGGATCTCCATAATTATTTCTTCAGAATTTTACCTTTGCTGAATGCCAAGAAAAAGCAATTGATTTTTATTTTTTGACCATGTGACGGTGGTGCAAGGCTGCAAACCGGTCCTGAACCGAACCCCTTAGAACCGGTTCGGTTCGGGTTTTTTGTGTCCGACGAACCGGACCATGAACCGAACCTCAAATATTTTTGACTCCTCGAACCTGAACCCGAACCGGACCACTTTTTAGAAAAATTCGGTTCGGTTCCACAACTTAAGTAGTTTTTTTAACGACACATACAATATAGAAATTCCTTGTAATCTGACTATCATTCAAGAAGTTCAAGAAGAGAAGTCAAGAAACGAATATGGATCGAGCATTAGAACTTTTAAATGACAACTGCAGAGCATAAAAGGAATGAAGAATGAATATGTGCTTCAAAAGCATTTTTTGATTTGGACGATGACCAAGTTAACTCAATAAATTCCCTGGAGGACTATGTAATTACAGTTTGTTGTGAAGCACACGGTCAAAATTTAGTAGATAACGATTTTTTAGGGACGTTTAGTTTGACATTAGTACTCACATTATATGAAATCTTTGCTTATAAAAAATTCAAATTGAAATTGATCGTTTACTAACTATTAAAGAATTTTTAATTCAGAGTTCTTTAAAAAGAGCTCCACCTAATAACATTTGATAGTTCAAAACATTTTTTATTGCTGCAGCCAAAACAAATGCTTTAAAGCAACAGGATTCAGAATTACTAGCAAGTGATTTTTATTCCGTCTGTTTTTCATTTCGAGCAACTGTTCTGAAACTTTTGATTATTACTATACTCGTTCGATAAACGTTCTCCTATTATGAGCTAAGTACCAACATTGTCTGAAGTGCTCTAAGACCCAAGATTTCAAACTTTGTTAACTTCACATTACACATTACAGACATGCTGAAGCTCAAAAAAGAAATTCTTGATGAGAGTTTTAAATGAATCAACTTCTGATTGCGTAGAAGAGAAGTTTTTGAAAGCAGTAGAAAGCAATAAACCAATATTTAATATCAAATCTGTAAATAATGTTATAGATTCCTTCTACTATTGTCCTATACATCGTCAAATGTTTTAAAATTTTGGAAAGGTGAAAAAAAGAAGATTTAAAAAACATTGCTATACTTTCTATTCCAGCAACTCAGGAATTAGTTTAACGACCCTTTTCAACAGTTTACAATCTAACAAGAATGCTTTATAATTTAAACTAAGCTGTTCTCAAAAGTTGTTAGTGTCAGCTAATGAATTTGATAATTAAAAATTGCATTATTGACATGAAGAATATTATTATAAAAATAAGTGTTGATAAATCGAAATTATTCTTCTATGTTAAAGCGAACCGAGGTTCGATCCAAAACCTTGAGTTCAGGGGTTCCAAGAACCGGTCCGCGAACCGAACCTTATGCTTTACAACGGGTTCGAACCCCCGGACCGAACCTTCTGTAAAATTTTAGAGGTTTGCAGCCTTGTTCTGGTGTCCTCTTTGAATATCAATCTCAGAACTTTTAGCAGGCTCCATGTCAATGAGTTCTGATATTTTTGTCATAACTCACACCACAAAGAACCTCAATTCAATCATCAGCATTCTTTGCGTATCTTCAGCTAGTTAGCAGAAGCTACCTCGTGCCTGCATTGCTTTAAAGGGAATTCCAAAAGTAGGCTATTAGAAAAACACGACATCAACAGAAAACGCCAAGACGCAGAAGCCTTTGAGTGTGTGTGCACCCAGTATCGGTCATTTTGTTTGTTAGTGGGGGAAATGCACACTCTGTAACGCTTAGAAGGAAGCATCTCCAACTACATAAAGTACACAGCGGAACACTCAAAATAGCCTGGGAACGATTTCAATTACAATCTTCAATGCCAACTTAAAACTTAACTAACAGTTGTATTCGAAATTATACTTTTTGGACAAAAGTGTTCATCTAAATATGCGTGTTTTTATGTATACACGTATATTCTTAGCGCTATAACTTTCTAACGACATCGATTATCAGAAAATCCTTTCAACCACGTATTCTATATAAGTTACACAGTGGAACACTCGAAAAAACCTGGGAACGGGACCAATAAATTGTGGACCTAGAGGATCAAGCAGTAACTGCTCATAACTAGTTTTTCTTGATCACGTCAAGTTTGCGTTTAATGGGCACATTTATACTAGCAACACATAGTCACACACTAAACATATTGAGATGGTGAACAATAAAATGAGTCCTCAAGAGACTACATTCGAAAGCACCCATTATAGAATCAATATAGGCCATAAACTAGACATAAAAAAATAGACCTAACTGCGTTTTCAGTTTTACCAACGAAGACTTACTTCGCGGTTTATATGCATTTTTATACTAGCAATTGGCTTAGAACAACATTAACCATTTAGGTAAAACAAGCTTCACTAAAATTAGGAACTTATTCGTATGAGTTGTGCTTCATTACCAGCAGAAAAACAGATCATGTCATTAAAATTCTTTAGTTCAAGGCATCTAAGCGTGTGGCGGTTTTTTCACAAAAGAAACTTTTAAGCTAAATTGTAGTCTTTCTTAGCGAAAACTACGAATTTTATTCATAGAATAAATTCGTGATACCAACCGCTTGTCCATTGGCGGCGGGAATTTAGTATAAAAATTTTGAAGACTCCCTTTAACTTTGGTGAATTTTCTAAAATTTAAGCTTTTATCTACTTATAACCAGCAATAGATGTTGTTGCTCTGTGTTGCTATTATAAATGTGCCCATTAATCGCGAACTTGACGTGATGAAGAAAAACTGGGTATGAGATGTTGCAATCTGATGCCTCTAGTTTCACAATTTATTGGTCCCAATCCGAGACTAAAAAAATTTAATTATTTTGGGGCACTGTCTTATAGATGAGATTTATTAAAAAAAATTTCGATATTATTAAAATATTACACGGGTCAACCCCTTTACAAAAAAAAAAAAAAAAATGGGTAGCCGAGCTCACATGGAATAACCCATATGTGTCTGATCTAGGCTATAACACTCACCTGAATTTGCTGCTGTTGCTGTGGAGACATCATCTGCTGCTGCGGTGATCCTATCATGTGCTGCCGACTCTGTTGAAGTTGTTGTTGCTGTTGTCGCAAATGCTGTTGCTGGGCACTCTGCGGCGAGGGAGGTGGAGGTGGCGTCATTTGTGGTGCTGGCGATTGCAGTTGACGGGGTGATTGCGGAGGTGGCAGCATATTGCTGCTCGCATGATGCTGTTGTTGTTGCTGAAGCGAAGGAGAAGGCGTGCTTGGCGGCATACCAGGCGAACGATTCTGCACCAAGCGAGGGGACTGTTGCTGTTGTAAATTTTGTGCCTGCTGTTGTTGAATTTGCATTTGTAGTTGCTGTTGTTGCTGCAATAATTGCTGCTGCTGTTGAGCGATCTGACGCTGATGCTGTTGTTGCTGTGGAGTTAGAGTTTGACCATTTTGAATCAGCTGTTGGTAGTGCATTTGCTGTTGCTGCAGCAATTGCTGTTGGCGCATTAGATGTTGATGCAAAATCTGAGGCGAAACAGAAACTGATTGTTGTTGCTGCTGTTGAACAACTTGTTGCTGTTGTTGAACAACTTGTTGCTGCTGCTGTACAACTTGTTGTTGCTGCTGAACCACTTGTTGCTGTTGCTGAACAACTTGTTGTTGCTGCTGTGGTGACTGCACAGGTTGTGGTGTTGTTGCTCCTGTCGATGGCTGAGGTGTGCGTGGAGTTAACCTTCCTGTAGGGGTGGTAGGCATCCTGGGTGACTGTTGTTGCTGAATCAATGGCGAATCCTGCTGCTGTAAGAAAATGAAACGTGAGGAGTATTATTATTACAAAGAAAACCTGCAGCTAAAAACAAGTAAGAAAGTCGGTCAAGCCCGACTGGTTTATATTCCGTATTTGGAAAAAAAGTGTGCTCAGTATGTATTTTGCTGCTGTGGCCCTTTAGAGATTCGATCCTGCCTCGGAACATCTAATAAAAAGGTTTTTAAAGAAAAAACTTTTACACAACCGGCCACCTTTATGAGCAATTGGCTCCACATGTAAAATAAAACTAAATCTTCTCAAAACCTTATCGTTTGGATTTGAAGATAAATAGTAGGTTCCTCTTCTTGTGCGAAATTTGAAGCATATCCACCAACAGATTGAGAGAAGGCTCGGTTTGTGGTCCGTTGGGCTGAGTGAAGCCAAATATTTGTTTTTATACTCGGGAACAAAGATCCGTATGAACGCACTGTTGCCAGAGATAGAACTACTTATCATCTAATAATCACGATTATTTATCGGGAATTTTTCCTCAATTCTATAGAGAATGTCTGTGCCCTCTGAAAGCCAAAAGAGGAAAGAGTATGGCAAAAACTATGATTGAATTAAGAAAAATTAAACAAACGGGACAAATATTAGAAGGCTTTATACGATTCAATGATCTATAGGGTCAAATGTGTAAATAAAGCCGTATTTAAGATTGGTGCTGTTATTAGTTAATAGAAAATAAAGTAACTCATTGGGAAAATTTAAAAAATTGTGTTTATAATTACGTTAAATTTTCATTTGTTTGGTCAAGTTACTAATAAGCTCTAAAAAGTGTGATTTGAAAAAATATTTGTTTCTAATTACTAAAAAAACACCGGCTAATGCCGGTCTAATGACCCTCAAATTCAGATACAAGCAACTTCTGTACACACTCTTGCTGGTTTTTCAAATAAAGCGTAGGTTCGGGGTTTATGAGTACTTTTGTACTTGCAACAAGCAGAGACAATAATTTTAACTTATTTTACTCTGTACCAAAGGAACGCAGAGAAAATTAAGTTTGTGTAAAAGTATGTTACAGGGAGAAGGGTTCATTTCCGACCATATTAAGTATATATGCAGCGGTGTCACAGAAATCTTTTATATAAATTATAATGTTAGCAACATTATTTTTCTGCATTGGTTGCATCAAATGAATTAAATATTTTAATTTTTTTAATATTAAAATTTGCGTTTTAATAAAAACCTTCCAATCTGACATTCCTGAATCTGACTTAAAATTGAATTATAATTTAAAAATGCACCATAAAACAAATACACAATCAAAAAATTTCCTTTTAACATTAAATTAACTCATAACTACCAACCGAGATCAAAATCTCTAGAGATTTCTGTGACACCCCCGATATTCTTGATCAGCATCAACAGCCAAGTCGATAAAGCCATGTCCGACTGTCCGTCCCTTCGTATGATCAATCAGATCTCAGAGATGGTAAGAGTTAGAGGTTTGACATGTATGGGACATAAACTTCTTATACTCTCAGGCAGAGAAGTTTATTTTAATTTTTTGGCACAAAAGTCATATCTTCCACAGTTTTGTAGAAAGATGGTACTAGAGTTAGTAATTACATATCATTATTTATCGATTTGACGATGAAATGATAAATATAGGATGAACGGTTTTAAAGATATGAGCAAAAAAAACAGTGAAATTCTCAAACCACTCTCTTCTCCAAGGACACTTTATCCATAATTCTAATAGTTATGACGGAAGTCAGGGGCTCGCACCTGTAGCTAGAATGGGGAAGCTATATTTTGACGAAAAAAAAGTTTCTTAAGAAGGAACAACAGTTAAACCCCTTAAGGCATTACTGTAGTACCTCGCAAAATCTACATGAAGAGTCTTTAATTTTTTCGCCTTTCAAAGTTAGTTGCAATTTGTTAAATTAATTATGATAAATTAGCACCTGAGCATTATAAAGTCAAAAACCGTCTTATCAAATTTATAGCTTTATAATTGGTAATATTGTTTACTGCTATAAATTATATTATTATTATAATAGCCTACAATTGTTAACTTTTCCATTTTCCAAATAACCAAATTGCAAACATACTGGTTTTTATTAGTGTTGGTACGTTTCAATATTTATGTGTACAAATGAGACCCAAATACGCAACTAAGAAAACGAAACCCATAAAATAAAAGACAACTAAATAAAATTGCATTAATAAGTAAAATAAATGAACATACAAAACTAAGAAATGACCAAAAAAGATCGCGAATACAAGTGCCCTAGAAATTTTGTCTTTACTTTACGTCGCAAGTGTAATGTCATGACTTATGCCTTGCCAATAAGCCTTGTCAATTATGCGGGGAAAGCCAAAGGATTTACCATTCATTTAGTACTGTTTTGTTTTAGCGCAGGGGTCGATAAATAAGTATTAATGAAATATTTAGGGTTTTTCTAATTTACATAAAATTTTCTCTGAGTTAGCGAGAAAATAACATTATTCCTAAACCACCGAACAAACCGATCTAAGGTTCAGTAAGCTTCTGAACCCGCTCCGAGAAACCGAACGTAAAAACTTTCGTTGGTTCGAGCAGCCCAGTCTTATACAGTAGTAGAATTTGGCAAAAAGGACAACGTATCAGGAGTGTCCTGGAAATCTGCAGATATTTTTGCAATAAACGGGTACCATTCAACCCAAATTTTGACAACTTTTTAAGAGGCAAACCAAACTTGGTTAACTAAATCTTAGCCCATTATAATATTTAATCTACTTTGAATATTATTTTGTCTCTCTTAAAGTTTTTCTTAATCTTCATGTGTCATTTATTATTTTACTTAGACTCAATTAGAATTTGTGCTCATAAGTTTCAAACATCTTTTCGCGCTGGGAAGTAAGCAATAATAAATAAATAAGAATAAATCTTAACATTCGAGTAATCACTCATAAAAGGGCAAACCGTTTCAATACGAAATGCAAGTGTTTGTACGAAAATCTCTAATAGTTTTCTGGGACACCCCCTATATATAATTGTAATATTCAAGTTGGAAACGTAAAGTGAAGATAGCTGCGGCAAAGATAACAGGGTATAAGGATTGAGACTGTTCTACCACTACGAATATTAAATAAAATATTGTATGACACCTACATGTTGCTGTTGCTGATGTTGCTGCATCATGTGCATTTGTTGCTGCTGCTGTTGCTGCATTTGTTGCTGTTGCTGCTGCTGTTGCTGCTGTGTGTTCTTCATTTGCCTTTGTTGTTGTAAAATATTTTTAATTTGCTGTTGATTTTGTTGCTGCTGCTGAAGGTTTCCTGGAATAATCTTTTGCTGCTGAATAATTATTTGCTGCTGCTGTTGTTGTTGGGGATGTGAGGACGGGGGTATCTGAGTAGCAGCCTGCTGTTGTAGCTGATGCTGTAATTGTTGCTGCTGCTGTTGCTGCTGCGGCTGGGGGCGCACAAAGACAACTTGTTGCTGCGTGGTGGGCACGGGTCCAGGCAAATTCTGCTGCTGCATTTGCTCAGCAGAGGCCTGAAGCTGCGATTTAATGCTGGCAATGCTTTTGGCAGCTGCACTGTCCTCCGCAAAGCCCAAAATATCGGAAAGCGCAGAGGTTGGTGGGGGCTGCTGCTGAATAAGTTGTTGCTGATGCTGTTGTTGCTTCTGAGCCCGCTGCTTCTCAATTGGCTTAAGCAACCTGGGGTGGTAGGGCTCACAAGGGAGACAGCTCTTGCATTTAAGGCAGTCGGTCACCCAGTCGGGCGTCACAATGCTGATGGCATTCTTGGGCAGCGCCAGCGCTTTGTTGTAAATGCCACCATTAGCTGCACCGCACACTAGATGTGTGTTCGTGGCCCCAAAGCTATGGGTGACGACGGCACCGTGGTAGGTGAGCATGGCATATAGACGCCTCCGATCGCTGGCAACTACGTTGGTTATGGCGGCCCGAATACCACGCATCAGGCGCACCTGGCTCGGGTCGAAGGCCCGCGTCGAGGCCATGCGACCAAGTTTGGCACTGTGCAGTATCCATTGCTCTGTCACAGGTATGGCGCTGTAGAGATCCAAATTCATGGACAGCTCCTCCTCCGAGTAATTGGTGGCACATATCAAATGCGTGATTTTGTCAGAGAGGAAAATTTTCGATTGGGCACCGCCGCTCTTAAGGAATCGTTCAATCTGAAAAGACAAGAGTTGGAATTAGTAAATAAGTAGAGACACACTTTTTAGAACCAGCTCAAGCTTTTCTGGACAAATAAGAAACCTCCAGGATGACTTTTTTGAAAAAAAGGCGTGAAAGGACACTTTCAATACGAAAATATAATATGGCCTTTTGGCTAAAGCAAAGCTGCTTACACTTTCTAGGATTGTGGTTTAATTTTAGGATGAGACAAATAGAATTGAATTCGTCTAAAATTAAAAAAATGTATTTATTGTTGGCATTCTTGTCCTTGTTCTTTGTCTTCCAAATCTGGCCGAATTTAAATTTTAATCGAAGCAGCTGATTGTGTGTATAAATATACCATTGTCATACACCCATATACAAATGAATTTTTTGGCATTTTTAATGCTTTAATTTAAACAGATTGTCAATATACATATGCTGTACCACAAATTTAGTTGTATCTCCTCCAAAATCCGTATCAAAACAAATTTAGTTGACTCACACACACACACACACACTCTGAAATGTACCGGCACATTTATGGCGCGCATTTTTTTGTGCTGCACACGGACCACCCTGTCCCCCCTAGACACCCTGCTTACATCTGAGGCACGCACACACACACACACTCACAAAGGAGCCTTTACCTCTTCATCCAAGCTGCCCAGCACAAAGTAAACCACATTTTCAAATAGTTTTTCACTAATTTTCAAGTTCTCCATGGTATTGCTTGTTCTCTTTGCATAATTACTACGATTCCGGTTGGCGTTTTCGATTCCCTACATTTCGCCTTTTCACCTCGACGTTTCTTTTTATATCTCACTATGATCGCGATGCGAGCGGCATATAACTATTGCTTGACAAAGCAGCACACATATAAAAGGTAATTTCAAGCCGCATTGGAAACATTAGAAATTTCTTATTTTTTCTTTATGATTTTCGGGGCTGCCACACTAGTCGGAAGGGTGCAGGGCTGCCAACTCGACAAATATAGTTGCATCCGTGACTCGGGCCGAAAGTTCCCGATTGCAGTGACTTTAGGGAATCCGTGACTCAAACAAAAAATTCAGTGACTCTGTTGGACGGTCACACTGTTGAGTCTGGTCACACTGTTTTTTTTATCCAAACTGGGCTCGATTTTTCGATTTTTTTGATTTTATTTTCAATTTATCGCCAATTACCAACTCAGTGTGACCGACTTTTAAAAATTTTATTTGAAAAGGCAGTTTATTAGTAGTGCGGTTTGTTGTTTGGGCCAGTGTGACCGACTGCCCACATCGATGGGCAGCACTCGTAAAAAAGGTTCAACGGCATTTAACCAACACTGGACAACAAACGTGAAAAAACAGCCAAGCAGCCAACAGCAAGGAAAAAAAGAGCAACAAAAATGGAAAAAGCAGCCAATAAATTTTTAAAATATTTAATAAAAATGGAGAATATTGACTTGATAATTCGCGGACAGGGAGGAGAAAGCAGGGTCAGGGTAAGTAGTTGCTTGACTCCACTTAAAACGTGGAAATAGGGGGTGGGGGAGGAAGGGTGTTTTGGGTGTTAAACACCTCCCTGCCCGACATGGAAAATAATATGGACTGCGAATTGTAAAGAATTATTATAAATTTAAGTCGGAGCGGTAATTTTTACAAAAACGTAAATTCTTTTCGTCAAATGTCAAATAAATAAGAAAACATTACAATTTTTGGGTTGTGTTGGCCGTCATTTTTCATCAATTTTTGTGCGATTTAACCGCACAGCTTAAAAGTAATAGCAAAATACAAATGACGTGTACAAAATTTTTTTGATTTGAAATTATGTCCTACTTGAAGGTAAAATTTTAAAATTAGCTCTGCACATCTCGCAAAGTTATTCTATGATTATTAATTGAGGGCTCTGCGAAATAAGGCCCCAATGAAATGAGGCCCCAAAAATAAAATGCCTAATAAGGCCCCAACAATTTATATAGAAAACAAAAACCACTATTTTTGTTCAAATTTGCGGGATTATTTCCTTTTTTGGGGCAATACTTCCTAAATAAAATTCCAAAGTTAAATAAGTAATCAAAAGAAGAAATGAAATAAGGTCGCAAAACTAATTTTTGGGGCTTTATTTCATTTTTATAAGGAAATTAGGCGCCATTTTTATACCCTGTTCTCATTAAAAATGGGAAAAAGGGGATCATGAAGTTGTGCAAATGTATGTAACAGCCCCATAAAGTATATATATTCTTATATATTCTTGATCAGCGTCAACAGCCGAGTCGATTTAGCCATGTGCGTCTGTTCGTCTGTCTGTCTATATGAACGCGTCGATCTCAGAGACTGTAACAGATAGAGCCACAATATTCGGCATGTATGTAGGTGTATACTGTACCCAGATCAAGTTTGCTCCAGATTTGGCAAATTCTTCCTCCATCTTTTAACAGCGAAAAACTAGTGACTTTATTCAGGAAGGCCCAATATTTGTCTATTCTATATACCACTCTAAGATCCGAGCAAGAACACCGAAGATATGCAAGTGTGCCTCCCCATTTATTCAAATAAATTTTAAAATAAAAGGAGTTCAAAGCTATAGGAACCACATTTCTTGAAACAGGGTATTTTGCTGTCGGGGCAGTTGACTGCAACACTCTTACTTGTTTTAAATATTTTTGGTGTATTTTATTTTCTTCAAGTGTCAACCGTGGTTGGTTGTTTCGCTGAGAGCGCGAGAGAGAGAGTTAGAGCGCGCTGAGTGCGCATATGAGTGTGTTTTATTTTCAAAAAAAAAAAAACAAAAAATGAAATAGCGAACAGCCTCATCCAATTGAATTGAATCTTATGGCACATACAAAACACATCAACAGCTTTAACAATATGTTGACCGTATTTAAAAATAAAGAAGTTAAAATTACACAAAACTAAAAACTGTAATGTTACGTCTGTCTTTTGATAGAGGTGGTGGTACGTGATCTTAACGATATTATCGAAAAGTGATGGCACACATGACGTGAGCAGTCTGTTAAAAATTAGTTGTCTCCTTATCTCATTAGCGAGTCTTTGTCAACAAAATAGGCTGGATGTTTATAATCTAAGAGATTTGCATCGATATATGCTCCTAAAAAATCATAACATTTCGCAATTTTCGCAATGAAAAGTGTGTGTTGAAGGAGAAAAATTAACAGTGTTGCCAAAACAGCTTATTTTTCAAATTAGCTTCTTGCAGATAAAAAATCTGAGGGCAGCGGCAATTGTGACCTTTATTAAAAATATATTTTTTTTCAGATTTTAAAAAGGACATTAAATTTGCTTCTTATTATACACTTGAAAAGTGTATTATAATTTGCCAAGAAGTTTGTAACGCATAGAAGGAATCATCTCCGATCACATAAAGTATATATATTCTTGATCAGCATGACGAGCTGAGTCGATTAAGCTTTGTCCGTCCGTCTGTCTGTTTCTACGCGAACTAGTCCCTCAGTTTTGGAGCTATCGAGCTGAAACTTTGCACGGAGTCTTCTTTTTACTGCACGCTGCTAATATGTCGGAACCGACCGGATCGGATGACTACTTCTTGCAGCTGCAATACAAATGTTCGTTCGAAAAATGGGTTTTAGTGAGAAAAACTGGTTTGTTCTCAATATTATCGATCTCAAACACGGTCATGGGTAATATGTCATGTTTTTAAGCTGATTTGTGAAGTTTGGTCGAAGTCGCTAACCGTTGTGACAAGCTATTTCAAGTGTATCAAAACTTCGGTACAGACCAAGTTAGCTTTGCCTTTCTCGTTTTTTCTATATCTAAGAAATGAACTTAGCTTAACTTAACTTAGTCATCTGATAAGACACTCTAAATTTTTCTAAATTACTTTTTATGATACCAGCCAAGGACAAGGTTTGTCAATATTTGCGGCAATGCGAAAGCAAAAAAACTCGAAAAATTGAGCAATAATCCACAGGAACCACAAAATAAAAAATTTCGCCAACAATATCCACCACTCTCCGATATTGTAAGGGCAAATAATTTGAAACATCAACGTGATGAAATGGAAACTGAAATAAAATGTGATGAGTTTGATACAACTAATTTTTCCAGTAAATTGGACCGCGTGGAAAAGAAAGTGGACGATATAATAAAAATGCGTGCTGAGGAAGCCATTAAAATAGACCGCATGGAAAATAAGTTGGATGCTATAATAAAAATGCGTACAGAGGACGCAATTAAATCTGATCTGCAACAACAAAATCTTGATAAAATTTTAAAGATTTTTAAGGCTCAAAATGTGGTTCGAGACAATAAAAATTCCGTTACCAAACCCTGTGGAAAAAGCCCCTTATATAAAAATGTGTATCCAAACCCTGTTGAACAACACCAATGAATAGATCATGGTGAAGAAGTCCCAGATAATGAAAATGTGTATCCAAACCATGTTGAACAACACCAGGGAATAGATCATGTTGAAGAAGCCCCAGATAATGAAAATGTGTATCCAAACCCTGT
>JAEIFU010000379.1:0-22500 GCA_018904235.1 Lordiphosa stackelbergi
CGGCTGCTCAAACCGTTGTTGTTCGGTGTTGAATTTGGCTGTACCCACGGCTGCCCTACTGATGAATGGCTTTAATTGAGACGGAACCGGCCAGTGACCAGCCAGGACCCGCCGTTATAAGCAGGTCGCGGAGATGATCCGGAAGGAGAGGTGGCTCCAGCCCTATGTCCAGGTCCACGACGTGCGCGAGCCGCGTCGGGTGGAGCTATTAATCCGCACACCTTCGGTGGGCGAGATTAAGAGGGGTGGCAAAAACACAGTTTGCAGCATTGGACTCACTGTTGAGCAAAACCGAAGCCCCAAGTCGAGGATCACTGTGTTCGATGTGGACACGAGCATACTGCCGGAGGACTTCGTTGAGGAGCTCTACGCAAACCATTTTAAGGAACAGCCTACAATGGCAGCCTTCTGCAAAAGAGTGTCCACCTGGAGACGAAGCCTTGGTCCACCACTGATGGCGAAAGAGTCAATCTGACGCTGGAAGTGGACGAGCGCACTGGCCGTGTTTCTGAGGAGACCGGACGGGTCTATATTTCGCTGATGTCCGAACCTTCACGTACCTATGCGTGTCATAGGTGCGTTGGATTTGGACCACAAGCGTGCTCTCCAGTAGCGCAGATCGAAGGACGTCACATGCCGTCAATGTGGCGACACTGGGCCACACTGCCGCAAGTGCACCACAGGTGAGCTGCAGAAATTGCAGACAGAAGCGGCTACCCGATGGGCATCACATGCTCGGGGACATGCCCTATCTACGCCAGCGGTGCTAGCGAGAGTGGCAGCTAGACATGAAATGTTTAGCTTCACTTAAGCAAATTGTGGTCGGGCCGAGCTTCGACTATCGAGCTGGAGTCCGCATGGCGCGACTTATTCCACTCGTTCGCACTTGTGCAGGAGCCCTACGTGGACAGGGAGGAGAGATAACGGGCCTCCCAGACTGGGATGCGTTTTCGTTCGATTCCGAAAGATATTGCCATCATCATCATCGATGATCCAGATGCCATTCTGCATGCCAATTGTACCGCTGATCACTGAGTTTGGCGCGTATGCGTGAGCGTCACTGGAAGATTTGGCTCCATCTTCCTGAGCTCCGTATACCGCCAATTTAACACCGAATCCGAGCCGTACCTGGAGTATTCTTAGATGCGGTGCTGCTGTTAGGCAGCCGCACTCCTGTCATCTTTGGCCTTGTCGCGAACGCAGTATCCCCATGTGGTTCAGTAAGCCTCCGAGCATGCTCGAGACATGAGAACTACTACCGGGGTGAGCTGTCCCGAGTGGTTACTCAGAAGCCGGAGCCAGCGTACTCAACGAGGCCAGCGAGGTGTACACGTTCGACAATCGCAGAGCCCAAAGCGATATCGACGTGACGATCGTCAACGATGCGGTGCTCCAGTGTGGGCCAAGATACGACTGGAGAGTGGACGAATGGGATCTGATACCCACAACACTATCACTGCCGGTGACGCGTGACCCATCAGACACAGCTGGTGAGCTTTGCTCCTGTGCCGTCCTGAACATCTCGAATGCGCGTTGGCGATTGTTTGAGGAAGCGGTTCGACTAGCAGCCGAACTGCCCGAGGACTTCGGGGAAACGCCATTGGACGACCAAGTGTCTGCAGTGCTCGTCAGCACCAGTTGTGCGACCGAGTGCTGGGACGCAGACCGCCGAGAGCTCAACGGAGAGTAGTTTGGTGGACCGTCGAACTTAACTCCAAGCGCCAAGAGGTCAGGAGACTGAGGCGTCGGTCAGGATGCTCGTCGGTGTGGCAACGACGAGGTCGGGCGACTTGCTGCTGCACTGGAGGATCTTCGGGGCAGTACAAGAAGCTCATCCTGAAGGCGAAGGAGGACAACTGGCGTCGCTTCGTGGGAGATCACCGAAATGATCCATGGGGATCCCCACAGAATATGCCGGGGACGAGGAGTTTGATCTTAGCTGTGACGCGAGCAAGACGTGTTTCAGCGATAAAGTTTCTAACTGCGCCTTTTTGTCTTTTGTAAACAAATACCAAAATTACGTTTTCTTCTAATAAAAGTTTAAAACCACAAAACATCATTGCGGGCCAAGAAGCCCCACCCAATGAGCATAATGCTCAAAATAATTCAACAAAAACATTAGTAAATCAAAAAACTGCATGTGCCAATGCAGTAATAAGAAAGAGAAAAAATATGAACGGTACCGGCTCTCCAATGAGCAAAGCGCTCAGAAACAATTACTACTCCTCTCTTGACGAAGAGTTGGAAGAACTTCAGTGTGATAGTGAAATACTACAAAACTTTACACAACATGTGCTTAACAAAAACAACGAAAGCTCAAGACGCGATCAAGAGCAAAATGCAAGCTTCACCCCCGCTACCACCAACCAAACATCAACAAGTGCAGCCGCTGTCGCAGCCACAACAACCTCATCTAGTGACGAAGACGAAGACACAGCAACTAAGAACAAAAAAGAAATCAAAAGGAAAAACAATAATAATAACAAAAACATCCCACCAATAAACGTCTTTAA
Source organism: Lordiphosa stackelbergi (assembly GCA_018904235.1). Taxonomy (NCBI): domain Eukaryota; kingdom Metazoa; phylum Arthropoda; class Insecta; order Diptera; family Drosophilidae; genus Lordiphosa; species Lordiphosa stackelbergi. Next base: position 2,514 of record JAEIFU010000379.1, read on the forward strand.
CATTGAAGCAAAAGAAATCATCAATCTTCTAAAAAATGGACTCAAAATAAAAATGTTTAATATAAAAAGTTATAATCAACATAAAATTGCCATCTTTCTAACAAATCTAGATGACTATAAGAGAGTGCGCGGTCACCTAGAAAAAGCGAACGCAAAATTTTTCTCTTATACACCTAAGAGCTTAAAAACAAAAACTTATTTAATGAAAGGGTTAAGCGCCAACATTGACCCGTCCGAAATTCTAAATGAATTAAAATCACACCAAAAAGAGAACTTGGAAATTCTAAAAGTCAGTAAATTCTCTACGAAAAACTCCAAGGAACGCAACATCGATCTACCATTCTTTATGGTACAAATAAGTGCTGACAGCAATGCAACTGAACTGAAAGCTATCAGAACAGTCCAGTACCACTGCATAAAGTGGGAACCCTTACGAAGACCAGATATTCCACAGTGCAGAAACTGTCAAAGCTTTTTCCATAGCGCAGCCAACTGCAACCTAACCCCAAGATGTGTTAAATGCAGCAATCCTCACAGAAGCGAAAACTGTCCGCTACTAGACAAGGAAGTCATCGAAAAAAAAGAATTGTTCTGCATCCTCTGCAAGAAACCTGGCCATCCGGCATCCTATAGAGGCTGCGAGCGATACAGAGATCTTCAAAATAGAATTAGAGTTAAGAAACAAAATTTAGCCGACAAATCAAAACTCTCATTATCATATATTAATCCTAATATAAGCTATGCTAGTACAACGAGAAATATGCCTAAACCTCAAAATATACCAACAGAAAGTAAACAAAGCTCTCTGCTAGAAGAAATAAAAAAATCAATCTTAGGTCTAAGTAACCAAATAAAATTACTTCAAGACCAACTCGATATACAAACAGCCAGAGTTGACACTATTTGCAACCTAATGGATTCAGAATGAACTTGAGACACAACACAAATAACATTCCTCTTGACACATTGCGCATTATCTCGCTCAATGTAAATTCTCTCATTAGAATCAGTAGAAGACTAGAACTCAGTAATTTCATAAGAGAGCACAACCCCGATATACTAATGTTAAATGAGACAAAATTAAACCCTAGCCACACACTAAAATTCCCTGGATATACATTAATTAGAAAAGACAGAACATTTGGGATTAGAGGTGGGGGTGTGGCGATTCTAATCAAAGATAACTTACAATTTAATATCTGTACTCGACCTAAAATAGACTCACTTACACATTTGGAGGCTTGCATAATAAAACTCCGGATGCAAGCTAATAAAAGTCTCTTCATTGTAGCTGCATACTATCCCTCAGGAAACAATAGTAACTTATTCGCAACAGAGCTCAACACAATATTTGAAGAATTAAATCTCCAAAGCCTTAATAACTTCTACATTTTAGCGGGTGATCTGAATTGCAAACACTCTCTATGGGGAAACGAAACCAACAACACAAAAGGCAATGCTCTAAAAGGATGGTTAAATGAAAACGAACTTAGATTTAGGTGTAGCCTTTACGCATCCAGTTCAGCCTCATACGATAATGGTAACTCGTTCCTAGACATATGTCTAGCAGACTACAGGCTTGAAATTAAGAAAACAACAGATACTATTAACTGCCTTAGATGCTTGAACTATGACAGCGACCATTCGGCCATTCTAATTATAGCTTCAAACCGAGACCAATCGAATATTTTTACTCTGCTAGAAAATGACCAAGAAAAAATCCTTAACTACAAGAAAACTAACTGGTATAATTTTCAAAAATGCTGTAAAAACCTGCTTAAAAATGAACCAAAAACTCCTAACGACAGAAACTTAAATAAACTTGAGATTGATTTTCACTTAGAAAAACTAAATAAAATAATCATTAGTTCTATAGAAAAGAATGTTCCAAAAATTAAAATCAAAAGCCCTATTCAAAATTTAACCAAAGACGTTGTGATTAAAAATCTTTTAAAAGAAAAATGTAAAATCCTTACTCTGATTAAACAACACAATCGTCTTGAAATATTGCTTCCACTGACCACGGTCAGCTTGCTAAAAGCCAAACTTAAACTGACTAAAAAACTAATCGAAGAAAATATCCGTATAAACTTTAATAAGCAACTGGAACAAAACCTTGCCAACCTTAAGCCCAACAACCCCTCAAAATTCAGTTTAATAAAAAGAAACTTTCTTAAAAAGGGTGGAAACACTTTAAGCCATATTAATATCCCTTGCACATCCTCAAACATATTTACTGAAACAGGTATCGATTCTAACCTTTTAGAGAAAAATCATAGAACAAACTGCTACATAATAAGAGATAGCAAGGATATTATTGAAATAGTAGGATCTCACTTCCAAACAGTACACTCTGCAAAGTCAAATAACCCAAATAATATGGTCCACTGTCAAGTCGAGCAATGCTTCAACCAGTTTTTAGAAATAAAAACTAGGTTCGACAGCACGCCGACGACCAAAACTATTTTTAATAATGACAAACTAGCCAATGATTTGACTTACAGCCAGCTTGAAAATTACTTTGTTACATTATCTGAGGTACAAGATATAATAGCTAAGCTCAAAAGTAAGATGTCTTCAGGAATCGATGAAATCCCAAACATAGTACTTAAATCATTACCCATAGAAATGGTTTCAGAGTACTGCTCAATATTTAACAACATGCTCAATTCTTCATATTTCCCACCGCAGTGGAAAACAGCAAAGCTCATTGTTATTCCAAAGAAAGACCATGACAAAAACAATATAAATAATTTGCGTCCTATAAGCATGTTGCCAAACATTAGCAAAATATATGAAATTATCATCAGTTTCAATATAAGCAGAGCCGCTGAATCCAATAACGTCAAAAGCGAAAAACAGTTTGGATTTAAGCATGGGCACTCAACAACCCATGCAATAAACCTTCTAATGTCTGACATAAATTGGGCTTGGAATAAAAAAAATGCAACGGGGGCGTGCTTTGTAGATCTAGAAAAGGCATTTGACACGATCTGGACAAAAGGACTATTGGTTAAACTGATTAGGTACAAGTTTCCACTAAATCTTCTTATATTAATCTATAATATGATATTTGATAGGAAATTTAGAGTCAAAATTAATAATATAACAAGTGATAGAGTCTTCAATGTAGAAAATGGTCTCCAACAGGGCACGGTCAATGCTCCTACTTTATTTAACTTATTTATAAATGACCTTATAAACAAAGTAGACAACATTATAGCATTTGCAGATGATATAGCTATTTTTCACTCTGACGACTCCATATTTAATATAAACCGACATCTACAAGAGAAATTCAATATAGTTGAAAACTATGCACAAGACTGGCACCTGAAAATAAATTCAAACAAATGCGAAAGCATACTTTTTCGTCCACCAGTTAAAAAGTGCAATAACAACATTAAAAAAAATTGGAAACAATTTCAAATAATTAATCGAGAGAACAGATCTATTCCTCTCTCAGGAAAAATCAAATACCTCGGAATATATCTTGATAGATTCCTTTACTTTGACCATCATATCAACAAGCAACTAGAAAAAGCCCAAAGGGCCTTTTTTGCTTACAAAAGAATGTTCAGCTCTCGATTGGTGAATAGTAGAGTAAAAGTAATTATGTATCAGTCACTTATTAGACCAATTCTTTCGTATGGTTGTAATGTGTGGTTTAATATATCTCCATCATATATGGAAAGGCTTCGAAAATTCGAAAGGAAAATACTAAGAGCATGCACGTCGATGTATAGGTCGCCAATCAGCAATCACACAAAGTTTATATCCAACAAGAGATTATATAACGCATCTGGTATTATAAGAATAGATAACCACATCATTAACCTAACTAGAAATCACATACTAAGATCCCTGGATAATGTAGAAAACATACTTATAAAAGCTCAGTACTATGAGAGCGACTCATATTTTCAATTGTGTATCTCGAATGGTTTCACACCTCCTGAAATTTTTGTATACCTTGATAAAAATGGGTATATTCAGAACGACAATGGAGTACCCACTATATATCATATATTTAGGAGAGCAAACAAAAAATCTATAAGCGAGAAACTGTTAACAAACACAAACCAAAGATTCGACATGTCCCTATCAACGAAAGATATTTGCCTCTCTAATAAGATAAAAAACAAATTCTGGTGGATCAAAAATCCTAGTTAAAGTACCACCCCTTTCGATTTTACCACTCCATTCCATCTTACCCCCCCCCCCTTCCCCCACACCAAAATACAACCTCATTTTAACTATAAACCCTGGCGCATTGTTTTTTCTCCATTTTTCACTGCAACCCCATTAATTATGTATACTATTTAGTTTTAAATTTTGTAGAGATGTAAGTAATTGAATTTGAAAAAGGAAAACCATTAAGTCATATATAATTTAAGCAGAGAGCTCAATAGGAGACTAGCCTAAGATTAGTATTAATACTTTGTTCAATTAAGTACATATATAAGCAATATTGAAATAAATCCGTCAGTGGTCCATTTATATGGAACCTGGTGATGGACACGCTTCTCCAGCGTCTGGAAACACACTGTGTTTTCAGCGCGTATGCAGACGACTTGCTGCTTTTCACCGAGGGAAATTCCCAACTGAACTGGAGCTGGAAAGGAGCGCAATTGATGTCCATCGTAGGCGCATGGGGAGTAGAAGTTGGTGTATCCATTTCTACCAGCAAGACGGCTGTCATGCTGCTGAAAGGTGCATTATCACCGAATAGGCGGCCATTGGTACGGTTTGCTGGAGCAAGCCTACCATATGTTGACAAATATCGGTACCTTGGCATCACAGCCGGCGAGCGGTTGAGTTTTCTCCCGCACTTCACGTCCTTACGTGAAAAGCTGGCTGGAGTCGTTGGCGCTTTGGCACGCGTACTGCGGGTCGACTGGGGTGTCAGTCCTCGCGACAAGCGGACCATATATGCCGGACTCATGGTGCCTTGTGCACTGTTTGGTGCCTCGGTTTGGTACAGCGTGACACGACGACAAGTCGTTGCCAGGAGGCAGCTCATGCGATGCCAGAGGCTCATCCTGCTTGGATGCCTACCGGTATGCCGAACAGTGTCCACTGTGGCACTGCAGGTGCTTGCTGGAGCCCCCCGTTTGATCTGGCGGCCACCCGACTGGCCATCAGACTCAAACTGAAGCGTGACTACCCGCTGGAGGAAGGCGATTGGCTGTACGGTGAAGACCTGACGAGTCTGAACTGGATGCAAAGGATGGCGCGGCTGGACGAAGGCTTACTGCGCGAGTGGCAGCGCAGATGGGATGATGGTGCCGATCACGGACGAGTGACCCACCAATTCCTTCCCGAAGTAAGCTTCGTTTTCAGCGAGCGTAATTTTGGCTTTACGCTACGCGCCGGTTTCTTGCTGACTGGCCATGGATCGCTGAACGCATTTTTGCATGCAAGGCACCTCAGTGAAACACCTGCATGTCCATGCGGTGCGGATCTGGAGGACTGGCAACACGTGCTATGTGTCTGCCCCTTGTATGCACAATGGCGAGACCTCGATGGACTAGGAGTGCGGCAGGAAAATGGCGTCTGGATTGTGTCTGGAGTGGCAGAGACACAGGAGAGGATGAGGCTGCTCGATGAGTTTGCTGACGCCGTGTTTACGGAGCGGAAGCGGCACGTGGATCCCTTGCGGGTGAGTGGGCTGTCAGTCCCGGGCTAGGCCAAAACTGACAAACTCCCTCCTGGTGCTCCCCATTCCGGTGCCTGTCGGGGCCAAAAGGGGAGGGCCCACCGAGCCTATCGGTACCACGGGTTGAGTAGCATTCCAAGGCTACTCATTGAGGTCGGCCCCCTTGTGGGAGTATCGTGGTGGCTGTGGTTGACACCCAAATCGCGGGTAGAGTTTCAGTCGAGACTCGACGTGGAGTTGCGTATCAACCGGGTGCTGTGACCCATAGACCAGCAGAGGTTTTAGGTAAACCTCGCCCCTCACCAAGGGGGATTGTCATGCCCGACAAGCGGACATTCAATTGGTACCTAGGGGACTTCTGTCTTCTAGGGGCGCTAGTCTGGCGTCACCACTCCAGACTCATCGTACCATATGTACAATTCTGTGCATATATGGGTACCGTGGTTGTAATCCTACTCCTTGGAAAATGCCACGTTAAACAAAAGCTGAGCGATCAGATTAGTTCTGTCCCTATCTACTATCTAGCGAAACCACAGCCAAGGGAACGGGCTTGGAATAATTAGCGGGGAAAGAAGACCCTTTTGAGCTTGACTCTAATCTGGCAGTGTAAGGAGACATAAGAGGTGTAGAATAAGTGGGAGATATTAGGCTTCGGCTTGGTATCGACAATGAAATACCACTACTCTTATTGTTTCCTTACTTACTTGATTAAATGGAACGTGTATCATTTCCTAGCCATTATACGGATATATTTACTATATCTTATGGTATTGGGTTTTGATGCAAGCTTCTTGATCAAAGTATCACGAGTTTGTTATATAATCGCAAACAAATTCTTTAATGAGAGAATGCATTTATGTGTTTTCGAATTGAAAATTTGGTATAACTCCAATTACTCAGGTATGATCCAATTCAAGGACATTGCCAGGTAGGGAGTTTGACTGGGGCGGTACATCTCTCAAATAATAACGGAGGTGTCCCAAGGCCAGCTCAGTGCGGACAGAAACCACACATAGAGCAAAAGGGCAAATGCTGACTTGATCTCGGTGTTCAGTACACACAGGGACAGCAAAAGCTCGGCCTATCGATCCTTTTGGTTTAAAGAGTTTTTAACAAGAGGTGTCAGAAAAGTTACCATAGGGATAACTGGCTTGTGGCGGCCAAGCGTTCATAGCGACGTCGCTTTTTGATCCTTCGATGTCGGCTCTTCCTATCATTGTGAAGCAAAATTCACCAAGCGTTGGATTGTTCACCCATGCAAGGGAACGTGAGCTGGGTTTAGACCGTCGTGAGACAGGTTAGTTTTACCCTACTAATGACAAAAACGTTGTTGCGACAGCATTCCTGCGTAGTACGAGAGGAACCGCAGGTACGGACCAATGGCACAATACTTGTTCGAGCGAACAGTGGTATGACGCTACGTCCGTTGGATTATGCCTGAACGCCTCTAAGGTCGTATCCGTGCTGGACTGCAATGATAAATAAGGGGCAATTTGCATTGTATGGCTTCTAAACCATTAAAAGTTTATAATTTATTTTATGAACGACAATGGATGTGATGCCAATGTTACTTGTAACATAGTCAATTGGGAGGATCTTCGATCACCTGATGCCGTGCTAGTTATATATTAAAACATTATTTAATACAATGACAAAGCCTAGAATCAATCGTAAACGACTTTTGTAACAGGCAAGGTGTTGTAAGTGGTTGAGCAGCTGCCATACTGCGATCCACTGAAGCTTATCCTTTGCTTGATGATTCGATATAAAAATAAATATTATGTATGTGTGAAGACACATCATATGTATATTTCGATATACATTTGATGCTGCTATTAACACATACGTGTTTATTTATTTTATGTAACTACAGTTAGCCAAATGCCTAGTCATATTAGTGACGCTTGCAAAATATATAGAGTTTCTAATGGGATATCATATATAATGAACACACATATAGTCTCTTTATTGAGACTATATAAAACTAAAGGTAGCCAAACAGCTTGTCATATTAGTGACGCTTGCAATATATAGAATCTCTTATGGGATTTCATATATAATGAGAACACACATATAGTCTCTTTATTGAGACAAAAACAAACAACAGAATATATAAAACTATATAAAACTAAAGGTAGCCAAACAGCTTGTCATATTAGTGACGCTTGCAATATATAGAGTCTCTTATGGGATATCATATATAATGAACACACATATAGTCTCTTTATTGGGACTATATAAAACTAAAGGTAGCCAAACAGCTTGTCATATTAGTGACGCTTGCAATATATAGAGTCTCTTATGGGATTTCATATATAATGAACACACATATAGTCTCTTTATTGGGACTATATAAAACTAAAGGTAGCCAAACAGCTTGTCATATTAGTGACGCTTGCAATATATAGAAGTCTCTTATGGGATTTCATATATAATGAACACACATATAGTCTCTTTATTGAGACTATATAAAACTAAAGGTAGCCAAACAGCTTGTCATATTAGTGACGCTTGCAATATATAGAGTTTCTTATGGGATATCATATATAATGAACACACATATAGTCTCTTTATTGGGACTATATAAAACTAAAGGTAGCCAAACAGCTTGTCATATTAGTGACGCTTGCAATATATAGAATCTCTTATGGGATTTCATATATAATGAACACACATATAGTCTCTTTATTGAGACTATATAAAACTAAAGGTAGCCAAACAGCTTGTCATATTAGTGACGCTTGCAATATATAGAATCTCTTATGGGATTTCATATATAATGAACACACATATAGTCTCTTTATTGAGACTATATAAAACTAAAGGTAGCCAAACAGCTTGTCATATTAGTGACGCTTGCAATATACAGAGTTTCTAATGGGATATCATATATAATGAACAACACACATATAGTCTCTTTATTGGGACTATATAAAACTAAAGGTAGCCAAACAGCTTGTCATATTAGTGACGCTTGCAATATATAGAATCTCTTATGGGATTTCATATATAATGAACACACATATAATCTCTTTATGGGACTATATAAAACTAAAGGTAGCCAAACAGCTTGTCATATTAGTGACGCTTGCAATATATAGAATCTCTTATGGGATTTCATGTCATATTGAAAAATTTGATTAAACACATTTCATATGATATTATGAATGCCATGCCATAGGTTAGTGTGTTTATATACACTAAACCAAAATATATGGGTATTTTTTAAAATACAAAAAAATTCACCTGAACTAAATGGTAGCTCGTTCATAAATCCCGATATAACCTCTAGGGCCCTCTGTCATAAATTTGATTAAACACTTCATATATATTATGAATGCCATGCCATAGTTATGTGTTTATATACACTAAACCAAAATATATGGGTATTTTTTAAAATACAAAAAAATTCACCTGAACTAAATGGTAGCTCGGTTCATAAATGCCCGTTATTGAGAAAGCGTGTCAAAAAACCTATGTAGGGGTGGTGTCCCTCATGGCATGTCATATGGATAAATTTGATTAAACACATTTCATATGATATTATGAATGCCATGCCATAGGTTAGTGTGTTTATATACACTAAACCAAAATATATGGGTATTTTTTAAAATACAAAAAAATTCACCTGAACTAAATGGTAGCTCGGTTCATAAATGCCCGTTATTGAGAAAGCGTGTCAAAAAACCTATGTAGGGGTGGTGTCCCTCATGGCATGTCATATGGATAAATTTGATTAAACACATTTCATCTGATATTATGAATGCCATGCCATAGGTTAGTGTGTTTATATACACTAAACCAAAATATATGGGTATTTTTTATAATACAAAAAAATTCACCTGAACTAAATGGTAGCTCGGTTCATAAATTACCGTTTGCCAGAAAGCGTGTCAAAAAACCTTACTAGGAGTGATGTCGCGCATGACATGTCATATGGAAATAATTGTTAAACACCCAATTTCATATGGTATATTAATCATGCCATGCCGGCAATGTTAATTTATATGCATAAAGTCAAAGTAGTGGAGTATTTTTATAATACATAGAAGAAACTGTACTGGAGTGGTAGGTCGGATCATAAATGACCGATTTAGAGAAAGCGTGTCAAAAAACCTTACTAGGAGTGATGTCGCGCATGACATGTCATATGAAAATAATTGTTAAACACCCAATTTCATATGGTATATTAATCATGCCATGCCGGCAATGTTAATTTATATGCATAAAGTCAAAGTAGTGGAGTATTTTTATGATACATGGAAGAAACTGTACTGGAGTGGTAGGTCGGATCATAAATGACCGATTTAGAGAAAGCGTGTCAAAAAACCTTACTAAGAGTGATGTCGCGCATGACATGTCATATGAAAATAATTGTTAAACACCCAATTTCATATGGTATATTAATCATGCCATGCCGGCAATGTTAATTTATATGCATAAATTCAAAGTAGTGGAGTATTTTTATAATACATAGAAGAAACTGTACTGGAGTGGTAGGTCGGATCATAAATGACCGAATTTGAGAAAGCGTGTCAGAAAACCTATTAAAGCTGTTTGGTTTGGGTATGTACCAGTCATGAATAAAATATGGTGTGATAATACTATCAGTCGTTATTATTTCGGTTTTAAACTGCTTGGCAGCGGCAACACCATATTGGAAGATAGTGGAAACTATGCCAAGGTATATGAAAGGGATTATTCACTTTCACTATGCATTTAATTAAGGTTTTCATCATCGTGAATACTCATATGACCCCCATATAGTCCCTTTATGGGACTATATGAAACTACAGGTAGCCAAATGTGTCGTCATATTAGTGACGCTTGCAATATATGGAGTCTCTTATTTTCATATTAAAGTGGCGAATGAAAATAAAATGAATTGTTATATGGATATGGTTTATGTTTATGTTTATTTTATGAAATTTTGTTAAATGGAAATGGCTTATATAATATAAAGGGGTGGGTGGTGTCCCCCCTCATGGCATGTCATAATGAAAAATTTGATTAAACGCATGATATTATGCATGCCAAGTCATGGTTTATATATACTAAAACAATATGAATTAAAAGCCGCCATACGACATGTTTTCATTTGATATTTTGCATAAACGACATTTATCATATGAATAATACAAATTTGCCCACAAAATCTCAATATATATATCGAAAAAAATATATGTATAATAAAATTTATCCATTTATCCATTATACACGTATGATATATATATAAAATGAAAAAAGCCACATTATATTGAAAGTATCTATCATCACTGATGATTATTATTTCATATTTGAATTGTATATAGGAATAATATTATAATAATAGTGCTTGACAATGAAGAAAATCTTGAAGCATATATTATAATAATGTAACAATGAATATTACGACTTGTATACATTTCTATGGAAATAATTAAATCTTTGATGTTAGACTATTTTCGTGCGTGTATATGTACCATAATATACATGCGTTGCGATATATGTATTGTTTATCTAAGTTATAAGCATACATTGGTTAATGCAACAACCTAATAATATGTGTTGTACCTGCGTTTAGGTTAATGCTTCACATATATTGATTGATATCAAACATTTTTCATATTAAATTAAAATTACTGCCATCGGGCGGGTATCCATCAAATATGTGAATCTAAGACATTTCGCAACATTATTTTGGGTTTAAAAAAATTTATTGAAGGAATTGATATATGCCAGTAAAATGGTGTATTTTTAATTTCTTTCAATAAAATTATAATTGACGATATGGATTAACAAAATAAATATATGGTTATATATATGGTTTATGTTTATGTTTATGTTTATTTTATGATATTTTGTTAAATGGAAATGGCTTATATAATATATAGGGGTGGGTGGTGTCCCCCCTCATGGCATGTCATAATGAAAAATTTGATTAAACGCATGATATTATGCATGCCAAGTCATGGTTTATATATACTAAAACAATATGAATTAAAAGCCGCCATACGACATGTTTTCATTTGATATTTTGCATAAACGACATTTATCATATGAAGTATTTCAATTAAATTGATATAATATGGGGGAAGAAGCCGTCATACGATATGTTTTCATATTAATGTGACGGTAAGCAATATATAGAAACTCTTATGTGGTTTCATATATAAAAGAATTTATTGTATGAAATTGTTTCATATAAAAAGCATGGTTGAAAATAAAATGAATTGTTATATGGATATGGTTTATGTTTATGTTTATGTTTATTCTATGATATTTTGTTAAATGGAAATGGCTTATATAATATATAGGGGTGGGTGGTGTCCCCCTCATGGCATGTCATAATGAAAAATTTGATTAAACGCATGATATTATGCATGCCAAGTCATGGTTTATATATACTAAAACAATATGAATTAAAAGCCGCCATACGACATGTTTTCATTTGATATTTTGCATAAACGACATTTATCATATGAAGTATTTCAATTAAATTGATATAATATGGGGAAGAAGCCGTCATACGATATGTTTTCATATTAGTGTGACGGTAAGCAATATATAGAAACTCTTATGTGGTTTCATATATAAAAGAATTTATTGTATGAAATTGTTTCATATAAAAAGATGATTGAAAATAAAATAAATTGTTATATGGATATGGTTTATATTTATGTTTATGTATGTTACTCTCGGTTCATAAATGCCCGATTTTGAGATGGAGTGTGAAAAAACCTATATAGGGGTGGTGTCCCTCATGGTATGTCATATTGAAAAATATTATTATACACATAATGTTTATGTTTATGTATGTTACTCTCGGTTCATAAATGCCCGATTTTGAGATGGCGTGTCAAAAAACCTATGTAGAGGTGGTGTCCCTCATGGCATGTCATATTGAAAAATATTATTATACACATTTCATATGGTTTTATGCATGCCATGTCATGGCTTAGTGAGCTTATATACACTAAACCAAAATATATGGGTAATTTTATAATTCAAATTTTTTCACATAAAATAATTTAATATGGGTAAAAAGCCTCCATACGATAAATTTTTTTTATGATATTTTGCATAAACGGCATTTATAATATGAAATATTTCAATTAAATTGATTTAATATGTTATCTATTATATGAAATTTTTGTATATAAATTAATTTAATATGGGTAATAAGCCGCCATACTATTTTTTTTTATGATATTTTGCTTAAACGGCATTTATAATATGAAATTTTTTCATATAAAATGATTTTATATGTTATTTATCATATGAAGATTTGTTATATGGATATGGTTTATGTTTATGTTTATGTATGTTACTCTCGGTTCATAAATGCCCGATTTTGAGATGGCGTGTCAAAAAACCTATGTAGAGGTGGTATCCCTCATGGCATGTCATATTGAAAAATTTTCTTATACACATTTCATATGGTTTTATGCATGCCATGTCATGGCTTAGTGAGCTTATATACACTAAACCAAAATATATGGGTAATTTTATAATTCAATTTTTTCACATAAAATAATTTAATATGGGTAAAAAGCCTCCATACGATAAATTTTTTTATGATATTTTGCATAAACGGCATTTATAATATGAAATATTTCAATTAAATTGATTTAATATGTTATCTATTATATGAAATTTTTGTATATAAATTAATTTAATATGGGTAATAAGCCGCCATACTATATTTTTTTTATGATATTTTGCTTAAACGGCATTTATAATATGAAATTTTTTCATATAAAATGATTTTATATGTTATTTATCATATGAAGATTTGTTATATGGATATGGTTTATGTTTATGTTTATGTATGTTACTCTCGGTTCATAAATGCCCGATTTTGAGATGGCGTGTCAAAAAACCTATGTAGAGGTGGTGTCCCTCATGGCATGTCATATTGAAAAATTTTATTATACACATTTCATATGGTTTTATGCATGCCATGTCATGGCTTAGTGTGTTTATATACACTAAACCAAAATATATGGGTATTTTTTATAATACAAAAAAATTCACCTGAACTAAATGGTAGCTCGGTTCATAAATGCCCGATATTGAGAAAGCGTGTCAAAAAACCTATGTAGGGGTGGTGTCCCTCATGGCATGTCATATGGATAAATTTGATTAAACACATTTCATATGATATTATGAATGCCATGCCATAGGTTAGTGTGTTTATATACACTAAACCAAAATATATGGGTATTTTTATAATACAAAAAAATTCACCTGAACTAAATGGTAGCTCGGTTCATAAATGCCCGATATTGAGAAAGCGTGTCAAAAAACCTATGTAGGGGGTGGTGTCCCTCATGGCATGTCATATGGATAAATTTGATTAAACACATTTCATATGATATTATGAATGCCATGCCATAGGTTAGTGTGTTTATATACACTAAACCAAAATATATGGGTATTTTTTAAAATACAAAAAAATTCACCTGAACTAAATGGTAGCTCGGTTCATAAATGCCCGATATAGAGAAAGCGTGTCAAAAACCTATGTAGGGGTGGTGTCCCTCATGGCATGTCATATGGATAAATTTGATTAAACACATTTCATATGATATTATGAATGCCATGCCATAGGTTAGTGTGTTTATATACACTAAACCAAAATATATGGGTATTTTTTAAAATACAAAAAAATTCACCTGAACTAAATGGTAGCTCGGTTCATAAATGCCCGATATAGAGAAAGCGTGTCAAAAAACCTATGTAGGGGTGGTGTCCCTCATGGCATGTCATATGGATAAATTTGATTAAACACATTTCATATGATATTATGAATGCCATGCCATAGGTTAGTGTGTTTATATACACTAAACCAAAATATATGGGTATTTTTTAAAATACAAAAAAATTCACCTGAACTAAATGGTAGCTCGGTTCATAAATGCCCGATATAGAGAAAGCGTGTCAAAAAACCTATGTAGGGGTGGTGTCCCTCATGGCATGTCATATGGATAAATTTGATTAAACACATTTCATATGATATTATGAATGCCATGCCATAGGTTAGTGTGTTTATATACACTAAACCAAAATATATGGGTATTTTTTAAAATACAAAAAAATTCACCTGAACTAAATGGTAGCTCGGTTCATAAATGCCCGATATAGAGAAAGCGTGTCAAAAAACCTATGTAGGGGTGGTGTCCCTCATGGCATGTCATATGGATAAATTTGATTAAACACATTTCATATGATATTATGAATGCCATGCCATAGGTTAGTGTGTTTATATACACTAAACCAAAATATATGGGTATTTTTTAAAATACAAAAAAATTCACCTGAACTAAATGGTAGCTCGGTTCATAAATGCCCGATATAGAGAAAGCGTGTCAAAAAACCTATGTAGGGGTGGTGTCCCTCATGGCATGTCATATGGATAAATTTGATTAAACACATTTCATATGATATTATGAATGCCATGCCATAGGTTAATGTGTTTATATACACTAAACCAAAATATATGGGTATTTTTTAAAATACAAAAAAATCCACCTGAACTAAATGGTAGCTCGGTTCATAAATTACCGTTTGCCAGAAAGCGTGTCAAAAAACCTTACTAGGAGTGATGTCGCGCATGGCATGTCATATGGAAATAATTGTTAAACACCCAATTTCATATGGTATACTAATCATGCCATGCCGGCAATGTTAATTTATATGCATAAGGTCAAAGTAGTGGAGTATTTTTATAATACATGAAAGAAATTGTACGGGAGTGGTAGGTCGGATCATAAATGACCGATTTAGAGAAAGCGTGTCAAAAAACCTTACTAGGAGTGATGTCGCGCATGACATGTCATATGGAAATAATTGTTAAACACCCAATTTCATATGGTATACTAATCATGCCATGCCGGCAATGTTAATTTATATGCATAAGGTCAAAGTAGTGGAGTATTTTTATAATACATGAAAGAAATTGTACGGGAGTGGTAGGTCGGATCATAAATGACCGATTTAGAGAAAGCGTGTCAAAAAACCTTACTAGGAGTGATGTCGCGCATGACATGTCATATGGAAATAATTGTTAAACACCCAATTTCATATGGTATACTAATCATGCCATGCCGGCAATGTTAATTTATATGCATAAAGTCAAAGTAGTGGAGTATTTTTATAATACATGAAAGAAATTGTACTGGAGTGGTAGGTCGGATCATAAATGACCGATTTAGAGAAAGCGTGTCAAAAAACCTTACTAGGAGTGATGTCGCGCATGACATGCCATATGGAAATAATTGTTAAACACCCAATTTCATATGGTATACTAATCATGCCATGCCGGCAATGTTAATTTATATGCATAAAGTCAAAGTAGTGGAGTATTTTTATAATACATGAAAGAAATTGTACTGGAGTGGTAGGTCGGATCATAAATGACCGATTTAAAGAAAATGTGTCAGAAAACCTACTCATGGTGAACGGTAGTCGCTCATCTAGTTGTATGTAGGGGTTTGGGTACATTGGTCTCTACATATAGCTTGAGTAATAAAATATGGTGTGAGTCGTTATTATTTCGTTTTAAACTGCTTGGCAAGCGGTAGCACCATATTGTAAGATTTTGGGAACTATTGCCAAGGTATATGAAAGGGATTATTCACTTTCACTATACATTTAATTAAGGTTTTCCATCATCGTGAATAAAAATAAGTCGGGGGGTCGGTAAGGAACATGAGTAAAATCATGAACTGAGCCACCCCCCGTTCAATGTACCACCAAATTGGCAGTATCAGCCCGATAATAACCACTTTTTTAGGTGATTAGTGTCGAATATTATATATACATTCACTGTAGTTGTGAGTATAAAGTTTTACTTAATAATATAAATCACATATAATATACATAAATTACAAATTGTTAATTTGTAATCAAAATAGCTATGTTTATTTCAAACAAATGAATAAACAAGTTTCACGTGTGATAAAATATAATTAAGTGAAAATATAAAGATATTTTTGAACGAAATAATATATATTATTGTAGATAAAATTAGCCACAAAAATACGAACATGAGTGCTATAGAAAAATGGCCGGGTTCGTTATTTATTATAAATCTACAGTATATTTTTTTATTCAAAAATATATTGAGTTGTCATAAATTACATATTGAAAACAAAAATAAAACATTATTCTGGTTGATCCTGCCAGTAGTTATATGCTTGTCTCAAAGATTAAGCCATGCATGTCTAAGTACACACGAATTAAAAGTGAAACCGCAAAAGGCTCATTATATCAGTTATGGTTCCTTAGATCGTTAACAGTTACTTGGATAACTGTGGTAATTCTAGAGCTAATACATGCAATTAAAACACGGACCTTCTGGGACGTGTGCTTTTATTAGGCTAAAACCAAGCGATCGCAAGATCGTTATTATGGTTGAACTCTAGATAACATGCAGATCGTATGGTCCAGTACCGACGACAGATCTTTCAAATGTCTGCCCTATCAACTTTTGATGGTAGTATCTAGGACTACCATGGTTGCAACGGGTAACGGGGAATCAGGGTTCGATTCCGGAGAGGGAGCCTGAGAAACGGCTACCACATCTAAGGAAGGCAGCAGGCGCGTAAATTACCCACTCCCAGCTCGGGGAGGTAGTGACGAAAAATAACAATACAGGACTCATATCCGAGGCCCTGTAATTGGAATGAGTACACTTTAAATCCTTTAACAAGGACCTATTGGAGGGCAAGTCTGGTGCCAGCAGCCGCGGTAATTCCAGCTCCAATAGCGTATATTAAAGTTGTTGCGGTTAAAACGTTCGTAGTTGAACTTGTGCTTCATACGGGTAGTACAACTTACAATTGTAGTTAGTACTATACCTTTATGTATGTAAGCGTATTACCGGTGGAGTTCTTATATATGATTAAATACTTGTATTTTTTTATGTATTCCTCCTATTTAAAAACCTGCATTAGTGCTCTTCATCGAGTGTTATTGTGGGCCGGTACAATTACTTTGAACAAATTAGAGTGCTTAAAGCAGGCTTCAAATGCCTGAATATTCTGTGCATGGGATAATGAAATAAGACCTCTGTTCTGCTTTCATTGGTTTTCAGATCAAGAGGTAATGATAAATAGAAGCAGTTTGGGGGCATTAGTATTACGACGCGAGAGGTGAAATTCTTGGACCGTCGTAAGACTAACTTAAGCGAAAGCATTTGCCAAAGATGTTTTCATTAATCAAGAACGAAAGTTAGAGGTTCGAAGGCGATCAGATACCGCCCTAGTTCTAACCATAAACGATGCCAGCTAGCAATTGGGTGTAGCTACTTTTATGGCTCTCTCAGTCGCTTCCCGGGAAACCAAAGCTTTTGGGCTCCGGGGGAAGTATGGTTGCAAAGCTGAAACTTAAAGGAATTGACGGAAGGGCACCACCAGGAGTGGAGCCTGCGGCTTAATTTGACTCAACACGGGAAAACTTACCAGGTCCGAACATAAGTGTGTAAGACAGATTGATAGCTCTTTCTCGAATCTATGGGTGGTGGTGCATGGCCGTTCTTAGTTCGTGGAGTGATTTGTCTGGTTAATTCCGATAACGAACGAGACTCAAATATATTAAATAGATATCTTCAGGATTATGGTGTTGAAGCTTATATAGCCTTCATTCATGGTGGCAGTAAAATGTTTATTGTGTTTGAATGTGTTTATGTAAGTGGAGCCGTACCTGTTGGTTTGTCCCATTATAAGGACACTAGCTTCTTAAATGGACAAATTGCGTCTAGCAATAATGAGATTGAGCAATAACAGGTCTGTGATGCCCTTAGATGTCCTGGGCTGCACGCGCGCTACAATGAAAGTATCAACGTGTATTTCCTAGACCGAGAGGTCCGGGTAAACCGCTGAACCACTTTCATGCTTGGGATTGTGAACTGAAACTGTTCACATGAACTTGGAATTCCCAGTAAGTGTGAGTCATTAACTCGCATTGATTACGTCCCTGCCCTTTGTACACACCGCCCGTCGCTACTACCGATTGAATTATTTAGTGAGGTCTCCGGACGTGATCACTGTGACGCCTTGCGTGTTACGGTTGTTTCGCAAAAGTTGACCGAACTTGATTATTTAGAGGAAGTAAAAGTCGTAACAAGGTTTCCGTAGGTGAACCTGCGGAAGGATCATTATTGTATGTTCCAACCGTTATTAAATATATAATAATACAAATTTGCCCACAAAATCTCAATATATATATCGAAAAAAATATATGTATAATAAAATTTATCCATTTATCCATTATACACGTATGATATATATATAAAATGAAAAAAGCCACATTATATTGAAAGTATCTATCATCACTGATGATTATTATTTCATATTTGAATTGTATATAGGAATAATATTATAATAATAGTGCTTGACAATGAAGAAAATCTTGAAGCATATATTATAATAATGTAATAATGAATATTACGACTTGTATACATTTCTATGGAAATAATTAAATCTTTGATGTTAGACTATTTTCGTGCGTGTATATGTACCATAATATACATGCGTTGCGATATATGTATTGTTTATCTAAGTTATAAGCATACATTGGTTAATGCAACAACCTAATAATATGTTGTACCTGCGTTTAGGTTAATGCTTCACATATATTGATTGATATCAAACATTTTTCATATTAAATTAAAATTACTGCCATCGGGCGGGTATCCATCAAATATGTGAATCTAAGACATTTCGCAACATTATTTTGGGTTTAAAAAAATTTATTGAAGGAATTGATATATGCCAGTAAAATGGTGTATTTTTAATTTCTTTCAATAAAAATATAATTGACGATATGGATTAACAAAATAAATATATATGGTTTATGTTTATGTAAAAGTGTG
Organism: Lordiphosa stackelbergi; assembly: GCA_018904235.1. Lineage (NCBI taxonomy): Eukaryota > Metazoa > Arthropoda > Insecta > Diptera > Drosophilidae > Lordiphosa > Lordiphosa stackelbergi. Next base: position 22,031 of record JAEIFU010000379.1, read on the forward strand.
GGTGGGGGGGGTCCCCCCCATGCTAAAAAAAAAAAAACCACATTTTTTTATAAAATAAAAAAATATATTTTCAATTAAATTGATATAATATGGGGAAGAAGCCGTCATACGATATGTTTTCATATTAATGTGACGGTAAGCAATATATAGAAACTCTTATGTGGTTTCATATATAAAAGAATTTATTGTATGAAATTGTTTCATATAAAAAGCATGGTTGAAAATAAAATGAATTGTTATATGGATATGGTTTATGTTTATGTTTATGTTTATTCTATGATATTTTGTTAAATGGAAATGGCTTATATAATATATAGGGGTGGGTGGTGTCCCCCCTCATGGCATGTCATAATGAAAAATTTGATTAAACGCATGATATTATGCATGCCAAGTCATGGTTTATATATACTAAAACAATATGAATTAAAAGCCGCCATACGACATGTTTTCATTTGATATTTTGCATAAAC